>NW_027019541.1:6804661-7024909 GCF_013076305.1 Rhopilema esculentum | reverse complement strand
CTTAGTCATTTTTGAAAAGTTTCATGACCCTGGACCTGCAAAAAAGTTCAAAAAATCTGAAATTTTTCAATAATTTTTTTTTACTCGAAACAACCAAGAGAGTCATAATAAACATTTTGAAGAACATTTCGGGTAGTTTCGGTGAATTTTAGGCTCTTATTTTGAAGATAAGGACTTAGTCATTTCTGAAAAGTTTCATGACCCCGGACCTGCAAAAAAGATCACAAAATCTGAAATTTTTCAAAAATTATTTTTTACTCGAAACAACCAATAGAGTCTTAATACATGTTGCGAAAAACATTTCCGGCAGTTTTGGTGAATTTTAGGCTTTTATTTTAAAAAAAAAGGACTTAGTCATTTTTGAAAAGTTTCATGACACCGGACCTGCAAAAAGTTGAAAAAATCTGAAATTTTCTCAAAATTTTTTTTTACTCGAAACAACCTAGAGAGTCTAACTACACGTCACGAACAACATCTCGGGTAGTTTTGGTTAATTTTAGGCTTTTATTTTGAAGATAAGGACTTAGTCATTTTTGAAAAGTTTCATGACCCCGGACCTGCAAAAAGTTCAAAAAATCTGAAATTTGTAAAAAAAATTTTTTTACTCGAAACAATCAAGAGAGCCTTAATACACGTTGCGAAAAACATCTCGGCTAGTTTCGGTGAATTTTAGGCTCTTATTTTAAAGATAACAACTTAGTTATTTTTGGAAAAATTTCATGACCCGGGACCTGCAAAAAAGTTCAAAAAATCTGAAATTTTCCCAAAATTTTTTTTTACTCGAAACAACCTAGAGAGTCTAATTACATGTTGCGAACAACATCTCGGGTAGTTTCGGTTAATTTTAGGCTCTTATTTTGAAGATAAGGACTTAGTCATTTTTGAAAAATTTCATGACCCCCGACCTGCAAAAAAGTTCCAAAAATCTGAAATTTTTCACAAATTTCTTTTGACTCGAAACAACCAAGAGAGTCTAAATACACGTTGCAAAAAACATCTCGGCTAGTTTCGGTGAATTTTAGGCTCTTATTTTAAAGAAAACGACTTAGTTATTTTTGAAAAAAACTTCATATTTCCGGACCTGCAAAAAAGTTCAAAAAATCTGAAATTTTCCAAAAATTTTCTTTTACAAAAGAGAACCAAAAATGCTAAGAAAATACCTTTCTAAAATGTTTTGATGACCTTTGGTTGAACCTCCAAGAGATATCTGGAAAAAAGTAAGAAATAATATACCTAAAATGGTTGAGATTAAAGCTTGAAAATCACGAGCAAGGTTATGAGTTTTCAAAAACATTTTTTTACTCAAAACAATCAAGAGAGTCTTAATAAACGTTCCGAAAAACATTTCGGGTAGTTTCGGTGAAATTTAGGCTCTTATTTTAAAGATAATGACTTAGTCATTTTTGAAAAGTTTCATGACCCCGGACCTGTAAAAAAGTTCAAAAAAACTGAAATTTTTCAAAAAATTTTTTTACTCGAAGCAACCTAGAGAGTCTAAATACACGTTGCAAACAACATTTCGGGTAGTTTCGGTGAATTTTAGGCTCTTATTTTAAAAAAAAAACTTAGTCATTTTTGCAAAATTTCATGACCCCAGACCTGCAAAAAAGTTCAAAAAATCTGAAATTTTTCAAAAATTTTTTTGACTCGAAACAACCAAGAGAGTCTCAATACACATTGCGAAAATCATCTCGGGTAGTTTCGGTGAATTTTAGATTCTTACTTTAAAGATAAGGACTTAGTCATTTTTGAAAAATTTCATGACCTGCAAAAAAGTTCAAAAAATCTGAAATTTTTCAAAAAATTTTTTTACTCGAAACGACCAAGAGAGTCTTAATACACGTTGCGAAAAACAACTCGGGTAGTTTCGGTGAATTTTAGGCTCTTATTTTAAAGCTAAAGACTCAGTCATTTTTGAAAAATTTCATGAACCTGGACCTGCAAGAAAATTCAAAAAATCTGAAATTTTTCAAAAAATTTTTTTTACTCGAAACAACCTAGAGATTCGAAATACACGTTGCAAACAACATTTCGGGTAGTTTCAGTGAATTTTAGGCTCTTATTTTAAAGATAAGGACTTGGTCATTTTTGCAAAATTTCATGACCCCAGACCTGCAAAAAAGTTCAAAAAATCTGAAATTTTCCAAAAATTTTCTTTTACCTAAAAGAACCAAAAATGCTAAGAAAATACCTTTCTAAAATGTTTTGATGACTTCTGGTTGAACCTCCAAGAGATATCTGGAAAAAAGTAAGAAATAATATACCTAAAATGGTTGAGACTAAAGCTTGAAAAACACGAGAAAGGTTATGAATTTTCAAAAACATTTTTTTACTCAAAACAACCAAGAGAGTCTTAATAAAGGTTCCGAAAAACATTTCGGGTAGTTTCGGTGAATCTTAGGCTCTTATTTTAAAGATAACGACTAGTCATTTTTGAAAATTTCATGACCCCGGACCTGCAAAAAAGTTCAAACAATCTGAAATTTTCCCAAAAATTTTTTTTACTCGAAACAACCTAGAGAGTCGAAATACACGTTGCAAACAACATTTCGGGTAGTTTCGGTGAATTTTAGGCTCTTATTTTAAAAAAAAGGACTTAGTCATTTTTGAAAAGTTTCATGACCCCGGACCTGCAACAAAGTTCAAAAAATCTGAAATCTTTCCAAAATTTTTCTTTAATCGAAACAACCAAGAGAGTCTTAATAAACGTTCCGAAGAACATTTCGGGTAGTTTCGGTGAATTTTAGGCTCTTATTTTAAACAGAACGACTAGTCATTTTTGAAAAATTTAATGACCCTGGACCTGCAAAAAAGTTCAAAAAACTGAAATTTTGCCAAAAATATTTTTTACTCGAAACAACCTAGAGAGTCTAAATACACGTAGCAAACAACATTTCGGATAGTTTCGGTGAATTTTAGGCTCTTATTTTAAAGATAAGGACTTGGTCATTTTTGCAAAATTTCATGACCCCAGACCTGCAAAAAAGTTCAAAAAATCTGAAATTTTTCAAAAATTTTTTTTACTCGAAACAACAAAGAGAGTCTTAATACACGTTGCAAAAAACATCTCGGCTAGTTTCGGTGAATTTTAGGCTCTTATTTTAAAGATAACAACTGAGTTATTTTTGGAAAAATTTCATAGTTCCGGACCTGCAAAAAAGTTCAAAAAATCTGAAATTTTCCAAAAATTTTCTTTTACCTAAAAGAACCAAAAATGCTAAGAAAATACCTTTCTAAAATGTTTTGATGACTTCTGGTTGAACCTCCAAGAGATATCTGGAAAAAAGTAAGAAATAATATACCTAAAATGGTTGAGACTAAAGCTTGAAAAACACGAGAAAGGTTATGAATTTTCAAAAACATTTTTTTACTAAAACAACCAAGAGAGTCAGTCTTAATAAAGGTTCGAAAAACATTTCGGGTAGTATTCGGTGAAATCTTAGGCTCTTAATTTTAAAGATAACGATAGTCATTTTTTTTTGAAAAAATTTCATGACCCCGGACCTGCAAAAAAGTTCAAAAAATCTGAAATTTTCCCAAAAATTTTTTTTACTCGAAACAACCTAGAGAGTTGAAATACACGTTGCAAACAACATTTCGGGTAGTTTCGGTGAATTTTAGGCTCTTATTTTAAACAGAACGACTAGTCATTTTTGAAAAATTTAATGACCCTGGACCTGCAAAAAAGTTCAAAAAAACTGAAATTTTCCCAAAAATATTTTTTACTCGAAACAACCTAGAGAGTCTAAATGCACGTTGCAAACAACATTTCGGATAGTTTCGGTGAATTTTAGGCTCTTATTTTAAAAAAGAGGACTTAGTCATTTTTGAAAAGTTTCATGACCCCGGACCTGTAAAAAAGTTAAAAAAATCTGAAATTTTCCAAAAAATTTTTTTTACTCGAAACAACCGAGGGAGTCTTGATAAACGTTCCGAAGAACATTTAGGGTAGTTTCAGTGAATTTCAGACTCTTATTTTGAAGATAAGGACTTAGTCATTTTTGAAAAATTTCATGACCCCGGACCTGCAAAAAAGTTCAAAAAATCCGAAATTTCTCAAAAAATTTTTTTTACTCGAAACAACCAAGAGAGTCTCAATACACATTGCGAAAAACATTTTGGGTAGTTTCGCTGAATTTTAGGCTCTTATTTTAAAGATAACAACTTAGTCATTTTTGACAAATTTCATGACCCCGGACCTGAGAAAAAAGTTCAACAAATCTGAAATTTTTCAAAAAATTTTTTTTACTCGAAACAACCAAGAGAGTCTTAATACACGTTGCGACAAACATCTCGGGTAGTTTCGGTGAATTTTAGGCTCTTATTTTAAAGATAAGGACTTGGTCATTTTTGAAAAGTTTCATGACCCTGGACCTGCAAAAAAGTTCAAAAAAACTGAAATTTTCCCAAAAATATTTTTTACTCGAAACAACAAAGAGAGTCTTAATACACGTTGCAAAAAACATCTCGGCTAGTTTCGGTGAATTTTAGGCTCTTATTTTAAAGATAACAACTGAGTTATTTTTGGAAAAATTTCATAGTTCCGGACCTGCAAAAAAGTTCAAAAAATCTGAAATTTTCCAAAAATTTTCTTTTACCTAAAAGAACCAAAAATGCTAAGAAAATACCTTTCTAAAATGTTTTGATGACTTCTGGTTGAACCTCCAAGAGATATCTGGAAAAAAGTAAGAAATAATATACCTAAAATGGTTGAGACTAAAGCTTGAAAAACACGAGAAAGGTTATGAATTTTCAAAAACATTTTTTTACTCAAAACAACCAAGAGAGTCAGTCTTAATAAAGGTTCCGAAAAACATTTCGGGTAGTTTCGGTGAATCTTAGGCTCTTATTTTAAAGATAACGACTAGTCATTTTTGAAAAATTTCATGACCCCGGACCTGCAAAAAAGTTCAAAAAATCTGAAATTTTCCCAAAAATTTTTTTTACTCGAAACAACCTAGAGAGTTGAAATACACGTTGCAAACAACATTTCGGGTAGTTTCGGTGAATTTTAGGCTCTTATTTTAAACAGAACGACTAGTCATTTTTGAAAAATTTAATGACCCTGGACCTGCAAAAAAGTTCAAAAAAACTGAAATTTTCCCAAAAATATTTTTTACTCGAAACAACCTAGAGAGTCTAAATGCACGTTGCAAACAACATTTCGGATAGTTTCGGTGAATTTTAGGCTCTTATTTTAAAAAAGAGGACTTAGTCATTTTTGAAAAGTTTCATGACCCCGGACCTGTAAAAAAGTTAAAAAAATCTGAAATTTTCCAAAAATTTTCTTTTACCTAAAAGAACCAAAAATGCTAAGAAAATACCTTTCTAAAATGTTTTGATGACTTCTGGTTGAACCTCCAAGAGATATCTGGAAAAAAGTAAGAAATAATATACCTAAAATGGTTGAGACTAAAGCTTGAAAAACACGAGAAAGGTTATGAATTTTCAAAAACATTTTTTATTCAAAACAACCAAGAGAGTCTTAATAAAGGTTCCGAAAAACATTTCGGGTAGTTTCGGTGAATCTTAGGCTCTTATTTTAAAGATAACGACTTAGTCATTGTTGAAAAGTTTCATGACCCCGGACCTGCAAAAAAGTTCAAAAAATCTGAAATTTTTCAAAAAAATTTTTTGACTCGAAACAACCAAGAGAGTCTTAATACACATTGCAAAAAACATTTCGGGCAGCATTGGTGAATTTTAGGCTGTTATTTTAAAGATAAGGACTTAGTCATTTTTGAAAAATTTCATGACCCCGGACCTGCAAAAAAGTTCAAAAAATCTGAAATTTTCCCAAAATTTTTTTTTACTCGAAACAACCAAGAGAGTCTTAATAAACGTTCCGAAGAACATTTCAGGTAGTTTCGGTGAATTTTAGGCTCTTATTTTAAAGATAACGACTTAGTCATTTTTGAAAAATTTCATGACCCCGGACCTGCAAAAAAGTTCAAAAAATCCGAAATTTCTCAAAAAATTTTTTTTACTCGAAACAACCAAGAGAGTCTCAATACACATTGCGAAAAACATTTTGGGTAGTTTCGCTGAATTTTAGGCTCTTATTTTAAAGATAACAACTTAGTCATTTTTGACAAATTTCATGACCCCGGACCTGAGAAAAAAGTTCAACAAATCTGAAATTTTTCAAAAAATTTTTTTTACTCGAAACAACCAAGAGAGTCTTAATACACGTTGCGACAAACATCTCGGGTAGTTTCGGTGAATTTTAGGCTCTTATTTTAAAGATAAGGACTTGGTCATTTTTGAAAAGTTTCATGACCCTGGACCTGCAAAAAAGTTCAAAAAAACTGAAATTTTCCCAAAAATATTTTTTACTCGAAACAACAAAGAGAGTCTTAATACACGTTGCAAAAAACATCTCGGCTAGTTTCGGTGAATTTTAGGCTCTTATTTTAAAGATAACAACTGAGTTATTTTTGGAAAAATTTCATAGTTCCGGACCTGCAAAAAAGTTCAAAAAATCTGAAATTTTCCAAAAATTTTCTTTTACCTAAAAGAACCAAAAATGCTAAGAAAATACCTTTCTAAAATGTTTTGATGACTTCTGGTTGAACCTCCAAGAGATATCTGGAAAAAAGTAAGAAATAATATACCTAAAATGGTTGAGACTAAAGCTTGAAAAACACGAGAAAGGTTATGAATTTTCAAAAACATTTTTTTACTCAAAACAACCAAGAGAGTCAGTCTTAATAAAGGTTCCGAAAAACATTTCGGGTAGTTTCGGTGAATCTTAGGCTCTTATTTTAAAGATAACGACTAGTCATTTTTGAAAAATTTCATGACCCCGGACCTGCAAAAAAGTTCAAAAAATCTGAAATTTTCCCAAAAATTTTTTTTACTCGAAACAACCTAGAGAGTTGAAATACACGTTGCAAACAACATTTCGGGTAGTTTCGGTGAATTTTAGGCTCTTATTTTAAACAGAACGACTAGTCATTTTTGAAAAATTTAATGACCCTGGACCTGCAAAAAAGTTCAAAAAAACTGAAATTTTCCCAAAAATATTTTTTACTCGAAACAACCTAGAGAGTCTAAATGCACGTTGCAAACAACATTTCGGATAGTTTCGGTGAATTTTAGGCTCTTATTTTAAAAAAGAGGACTTAGTCATTTTTGAAAAGTTTCATGACCCCGGACCTGTAAAAAAGTTAAAAAAATCTGAAATTTTCCAAAAATTTTCTTTTACCTAAAAGAACCAAAAATGCTAAGAAAATACCTTTCTAAAATGTTTTGATGACTTCTGGTTGAACCTCCAAGAGATATCTGGAAAAAAGTAAGAAATAATATACCTAAAATGGTTGAGACTAAAGCTTGAAAAACACGAGAAAGGTTATGAATTTTCAAAAACATTTTTTATTCAAAACAACCAAGAGAGTCTTAATAAAGGTTCCGAAAAACATTTCGGGTAGTTTCGGTGAATCTTAGGCTCTTATTTTAAAGATAACGACTTAGTCATTGTTGAAAAGTTTCATGACCCCGGACCTGCAAAAAAGTTCAAAAAATCTGAAATTTTTCAAAAAAATTTTTTGACTCGAAACAACCAAGAGAGTCTTAATACACATTGCAAAAAACATTTCGGGCAGCATTGGTGAATTTTAGGCTGTTATTTTAAAGATAAGGACTTAGTCATTTTTGAAAAATTTCATGACCCCGGACCTGCAAAAAAGTTCAAAAAATCTGAAATTTTCCCAAAATTTTTTTTTACTCGAAACAACCAAGAGAGTCTTAATAAACGTTCCGAAGAACATTTCAGGTAGTTTCGGTGAATTTTAGGCTCTTATTTTAAAGATAACGACTTAGTCATTTTTGAAAAGTTTCATGACCCCGGACCTGCAAAAAAGTTCAATAAATCTGAAATTTTTCAAAAATTTTTTTTGACTCGAAACGACCAAGAAAGTCGTAATACACGTTTCAATGAACATTTCGGGTAGTTTCAGTGAATTTTAGGCTCTTATTTTAAAGATAAGGACTTAGTCATTTTTGCAAAATTTCATGACCCCGGACCTGCAAAAAAGTTCAAAAAATCTGAAATTTTTAAAAAATTTTTTTTACTCGAAACGACCAAGAGAGTCGTAATACACGTTTCAATGAACATTTCGGGTAGTTTCAGTGAATTTTAGGCTCTTATTTTAAAGATAAGGACTTAGTCATTTTTGCAAAATTTCATGACCCCGGACCTGCAAAAAAGTTCAAAAAATCTGAAATTTTTAAAAAATTTTTTTTACTCGAAACGACCAAGAGAGTCGTAATACACGTTTCAATGAACATTTCGGGTAGTTTCAGTGAATTTTAGGCTCTTATTTTAAAGATAAGGACTTAGTCATTTTTGCAAAATTTCATGGCCCCGGACGTGCAAAAAATTTCAAAAAATCTTAAATTTTTCAAAAAATTTTTTTACTCGAAACGACCAAGAGAGTCGTAATACACGTTCCAATGAACATTTCGGGTAGTTTCAGTGAATTTTAGGCTCTTATTTTAAAGATAAGGACTTTGTCATTTTTGCAAAATTTCATGACCCCGGACCTGCGAAAAAGTTCAAAAAATTTCAAATTTTTGAACAATTATTTTTTACTAAAAACAACCAAAAGTGCTAAGAAAATACCGTCGTGAAATGTTTTGATGACATTTGGTTGAACCTCCAAGAGATATCTGGAAAAAAGTAAGAAATAATATACCTAAAATGTTTGAGACTAAAGCTTGAAAAAAGACGAAAAAGTTATGAAATTTTCAACAACAAAAAATTGTCTAAGTCGAAACAACCAAGAGAGTCTTATAACACGTTCTGAACAACATTTCGGGTAGTTCGGTGAAATTTAATCTCTTATTTTAGAGATAAAGACTAAGTCATTTTTGAAAAATTTCATGACCCCACACCTGCAAAAAAGTTAAAAAATTTGAAATTTTTGAAAAATGTTTTTAGTCGAAACAACCAAGAGGGTCTTAATACACGTTCCTAATAACATTTCGGGTAGTTTTGGTGATCTCTAGGATCTTATTTCGAAGATAAGGACTTAGTCATTTTTGAAAAATTTCATTACCCCGGACCTGCAAACAAGTGAAAAAAAATCGGAAATTTTTGAAAAAAAATTTTTTTTACTTTAAGGTAGTTAAAGACAAAACTGAAATGATGAGTAAAGTAATGAATATATAACAAGCAATAATAAATAGTAATCTTTCAAAGGACCTGTAATGATTCTAAAGTGACTGCTGTTCTGATAAAGCATCAAAATGAGTTAAGAAACAAAAAAACCATGCAAGAGGAAACTTAAGTGCAACAATCGAAACAACAGTACAAGGACTGATATTTGAATGTGGATTAAAATTAATGAAATATAGAATTTAAAAAGAGGCAAAAATGAAATATAGAATTCAAAAAGAGGCTGAATAATAAATTTAGTCTACAACATAAAATTAAAATATATCCTCATAAAACATTAAAAGTTTAGTGAAAATAGAATGAGAACACGGTTTCATGAACAAAATTGTCAAACTTTGAAAAGAAATAGTTAAATGAGCTGAAAATAAGAGAAAAGAATTGCAACCCAATCAAAGAAGCAATGGCAAACCACTCGTAGGAAAACATTTTCAAAAAAATTCGAATATGTTTTTAAAAGTAAGAGCATGGCGAAAGGTGAAATAGAGACGGTAAGACAGAATGAAGGGTTATATCAAATGGAAATAAGGACCTCTACTGCTCAAAGTTTAGCTGAAGATTGTTGAATTTAAAACGAATTATAGAAAGCGATGTGAAACCTGAAATGAATATCTTGATAAATTATAGAAATGTAAATATTCTTCAAATGATTTTGGGGAGAGTAGAGTTTATTGCTTTAGAATAATATAAAACCATTATTTAGCATCAGCATAAACCTTTGAATTTTGGCAAAGTTTTCAACAATCAATGAATATGTGGCCTAGCTCCTAAAACAATAAAATAATCTAGTCAAATTATCAACATATATTAATCAAATTATATTATGTTGTGGTAGTTATTGTTGTTTTGTAGTTGCTGTTAGAAGAAATTTGTATTTAGCTGGAATTTAAGATGAAGACAAAAAGAAAAGAAAGAAAATGAACTATTGTCTTTCAAAAAACTTACAATTTATTCTGTAGAATTCCTTTACGGTTCTAAACAACTAAAAAATTTCTGTCTTCACATATACACCTTTATCAGACAATTTTACAATACATTTATACACCTTTGCCCTGGACAAAGCACTGATTACCCTGGACAAAATGTCGAAGGGCAACCAGGCATAAGGAAGCATAGTGATGATAAGCCCTAAATGCTCTGCCTGACGGATTTGCTGAGGAGCTAGCAATTGAATAAAATTTAAAAAAGCAACATATATTTTTCTTTAATACACACATTGACTTTCAAAAAAGATTTTAACAAGACATTGGCATGCTGTTCTTTTGCTGAGTAAATATAAACACTATACTGATACCCAGAGCTGCAAAAATATTTTCCTTTCTGGGAACCTGGGAACCTGGGAACCTGGGAGACAGGACAACAATTTTTTGTACATTAGCTCTACCAACAGTATACAGAAATTTACCCCCAGAAATTATAAAGTCTAGAGAATGTTTCCAATAAAATATAGTAATTTGGTTGTTTATTGCATCTTTTTTATCTTTGGCAAATAATGACTATATGCTATGTGCAAATAATGACAATGAAAAAGTGATTTTTGAACCAATTGGCATTATATTCATTAACTGGAAGACAGTGGCGGACTGGCAACCATTTGACCCACCAGGAAAAGCCGGGGCGCCAATAAGTGCTGAAGTCACAAAACTTTAGGGCTTGTAAAACGGGCTCGGAAAAACTTTGCTTTAGCTGAGAATCAGTTTGTTGCAAGCATTGTCGCAGGAAAGGAAACGGGGGATCGGGGGATGGCCCCCGGAAAATCTTTTGAAATCACCCTATTCATGGCGGATATCACCCTATATATATAATGTCGGAACATGCTCCATGTTAAAAATCAAAGTTTTTTATTCACAATTGGCATTGGCATGAAGAAGATTCTCAGTCAAATTGACTTTATTTGAAACGTCTACACGGCTGACAAAATTTGTAGGTACCAAATGATGTATTGCCCTCAATTTTAGGTATCAAATGATGATTTTTCAGCTAGCGAGACACTATCTTCCAAGATTTTACAAAGAAAGCAACTTCTCTGGCCTAATAGATGAGATACTTTTCAATTAAAATTGATCTCGAAATTTTCAAAAATTTCATGAATTCTCATAAATTCGAAAGTTCTGCAGCATATCTTTAAAAAAATTAAAGTGGTGCCTCAGCACCTGCTAGCCTAATGACTGTGTTGCTCCTGCCTCTACGCTAGAGTTACAAATCATTTACAAAAGATATGATGCCAGTGCACGAGAAACTGTGCGTAGACATGTTAAAAAGGATAAAGACTTTCTTAAGAAAAGGCACAGTCTCTATTCCGGAACGAAAGTTTGAAGGAAGATCGGAATTCTTTAATAGATAGTTGTAAATTTGAAACCAGTTTTTTTTCATAACAACTTTCCATTAAGTTCTAAAGAAGGTTCGTACATGAGGGCATGAATTCTCAACAAATTCCGTTTCTCAACAAAGTTTTTCAAAAAGTTGTCAAGATTTTTGGCTCCAATAAGTCATAATCTCTTTTGGGCACAAAATTTCTGGTTGTAACGTACAAAAAGCATGATGCCTATGAATTTTTAGTTGAATTGCAAAATAAAATAGCTTGCCACCACTAGGACGTCCAGAAAGTATTGTCCTCTATCGTACCTAGAACAGTTTTCACTATTAAGGGATAGTTTATGGCTCAACCCATCTTTGATTAGTAATATGTGAACGTTCCCATACCCAATAGCCAACAGGTCGATAATTTTATCTAGTTATAACCATTTTGATCGGAAAGAGTACAGGGTAGTGCTCAATTTATCTTTCCAATATGCGAGCCCTCAGTTATTGGATATCAGGCACTAGGAATAGTTTGCTTTAGCCATAAGCCAAAACAATAATATGGTTAGTCATAAGTAATGGGTTTCACAAAATTATTAGTCACCTCAATAGATATTAAAGTAATTCAAGTATTGCGCAATTGCTTGAAAAAGTTAAAAGCTAACGAGGGTTGGAAGTGAGAGTAGGCTTTCTGGGTGCTACCACATTAACTGCTGCCAATAAAAAAATATGAACAATTTTTGGCGCTACTAAATTTGAAAATGGCTTTGAAAAAAGTAAACATTTTTAACATACTGAAAGCCTTTTCGTCTGAACCTCTTCAGAGTACAAAATATCAGAATAAGAGTCAGAAAGAACAAAATGGAGAGCTCATACCAATTTCTGGATCGAATTTTCCATCTAGTTCTTTTGGACCCTTATTCTGACGTAACATGTTCTCAGAAGTCTCATACGAAGAAGACTTGAGGATGTTTAAAATTTTTGGTTGTTTCAAAACCATTTTCAAAAAAAAATATGTTGTTTTCAAGGTTTTCAAAAATTCTTACAGAATTTGCTGATCAAAATTTCATCTTCAATGAATTTTACAATAACAAAGATCGGGAAACTTAACAATTAATCTTAATTTTGCTCAACTTAAAAGCTAAACTTTTTATGGAAACGTACTTTAAACAGGAGGTCAATTGATGATTGTAATCAATTTTAGTTTTATTCGAAGATTAGTTGCCTTTTGAAGGTTTTAAAGTTTTTGAAAAAAAAAATAGCTCGGGGCAAAGAGCGCACCGGGAAATATCCCGGTGTCCCGGTGGGCCAGTCTGCTTCTGCTGGAAGAAAACTTAAACATAGATGGAACAAACACCAACATTTATTGGTGTTTGGGAAAGGTAATGAATGCCAGCTTTAGGGAAGATAAATCTGGCTACCTGTTTATACTTATCAGCCAGCTCTTTTGGCCTTCATTTCAAATGATGGGTACACATGCTAACATGATCTTTGAAACTAATACATGGTGACATCTTAATATTTAGAGGATAAATGTGATGCTAAGAACATGAGGATGTCAAATACCAAATAAAAACTTTGGGAAATCTGTTAAGATCTTAATCAAAACTCAAAATTTTGCCAAGTCTGCCAAGACCTCAATCAAGAGTCAAGTTCTAGCAAGAAAAGAACTAGCAAGAAGGGTGCAAGCAATTTTCATAGCTTTTGATCTTTAAAGATCCAAATGCATAAACTGACATCAGGCAGCTGAAACTGTACTTTTCAAAACACATAATTTGCCTACTTTGGGTCTGAAGCTTCATTTGTTTAAAAGGTTCTAGACAATGTATCTGAAGGTTGCTTCCAGGTTTTAACATTTTTGTGATATTTGACAAATGATTGATAGCGTTTATAAAGATTTCAAAAATGTGAACTTTTTCACTTGATGCATTCTACAACCTGTGGATATTAAGCTTACATTTTTAATGAACATTAAATCTGTTGTGAAAAAGACAAGAACAAAATTTTGTTATTGCAAAAAACAGCTGTTTTCATCAAGTTTTGCTGAAAATTTTCTGCAATACCAAATAATTTCTTGGAATCTAGTTCCCGGGTTCCATTACTATTTGCAGATCTGCTGATACCCAACATTTTAATTTTGCACACTATTCTTACAGCAAACTGGATCCCAGATCTTCTAACAGTAAAAGATTATGTGACACAATACAATGTCCAATTAGGCTGATGTTGGTGTATGACACAGTATGTTCCAATATGATCACTCTCTCTGTATGATTTCAGACAAACCATTTTAAAGTATTTGGAATAAGAAATAAGCAGACTTCCGAGTAAGTCACAAGAAAAATGATAACTGGAAGAATCATCCCATGCTTTTTCCTAAAAACAGGCCACATCTTCAAAGAATAAAAAACCATGACGAAAAGACTAATGAAAAGGGAAAGTACTTGGGTTAGTAGAAAGGCTAGGAGAAAAGAAAGACTTAAAGGTGAACTGACACGCAAAATTAACTTGACCTCAAATGAAAGCATATCGAGCATTAATACATGATCATTATTATTTTTTTAATATTCAACACAGTTATCGAGTTATTGAGCCTCAAAGTTAGCCACCCAACATTTTCCAAGCAAGGAAGAGTTTGCCTGAGTCTTCCGCATAATTGTGACGTCACAAACACCATGTTCAAATCACTTGAGCAACACGACAGTCTGGAAGGCTGTACTTTTATGGCTTTGCGGAAGAGCATCGATACATTAATTGAGTAGGTTTTGGCTCAATTTGGACAACCTAATTGGAAAACAGATTATGACTCCTTTACAAACCTTTCATGATAAGATTTGCAAGAAAATAATATTATTCAAGGCGTTTGAAGCCCTTCCTCCGTCCTGCAGGACCCAGCGTGTGGCGGACCAACATATCATATAATGGCGATAAATATATTGGCAGGATTCTTATTTTCTGGAAACCTAAGTAAAAAACTTCTATTTTGTTAAATACGGCTGCTGTTAGACTAGTTTATCAGGCGCACTGGGTCACATGAAATGCCAACAATGCCGGAACACTTGACGATAATTTCATGAAATTTAGAGCGGAATCACGTCAAAACGAACAATAATAATTAACTGAAAACTTGAAATTAAGATTCCATGCATCGTTTTCTGCATTATATCAAAAAATAGTTTTGCATGTCAATTCAACTTTAAGCTCACAGTGCCTAAAGCACATTGGTTCTTGATCTTACTTTCAATGTCCGTTGCCCAGTATGGATTTCATGGCAGCTGCACTGCCGAGAAATTTATAAAAAAAACGGTTGCACTCCTGCACACCCAAAAGGTGGGCATGGTTTGGACATGTTTTTGGGTGTGGCTCAAATAAAAAAGTTTATTAAAACACAGCAAAATGACTTTCTAAATTTGTTCACAACTGAGATTGGTAAAAAGTTTCTCATTATTAATTGAGTGATATCTTGAGATCAGGGCCATCAAAAAGTTTCAGTGGGAAACAAAAGATAAAGCTCCAAGCGAGCAGAAAAATTTTGTCAGCCCGTTCTTTAGATTAGCTTAAAATACACTTCAGAAAATTCTTGCAGTCATTTTCTTGCAATGGTTTCAATATTACTTTGATTCAATTATTCCATTGTCACGTTATACTATTATTTCCATTCTATAAATTGATTTCTATCATTTAACTATAAACAGATTAATCCCTAGACATCGAGGCCATTACGCAATTTGCCCTCTTGTCCGCTGCTCGGTGGCCCTGCTTCAGATCATACTCATGATACTCTTAGGATCCTCATGTTTTTGGCATTTTTAAACATTATCTTTTAAATTATCTCTTAAACTTTCCAAACATTTAGGAATTTAGATTTAACAGCCACTGAAGGTAGTAGTAGGTAAGCATAGTTCAACTCTTGATCATGAATTTCCCTGACATGTAAAATTGATGTAAACAGGAAAAGTGCCGGACAAAATATGCACACACTTAAGAATCACTGGGAAATTTGATGCACACTCAAATGTGCGCACTTATCACAAACGCACTCTTGCACTCCCGGGTAATAGCTTATGCTCTCCCGAGATCTTGTCTAAAACTGCCATGAAATCCAGATAGGTCTGTTGCCAAACACTGCAATTATCAAATTCTCTACACAACAAATATTCCCTTAATCCAGCACAGACCCTTTCCAATCTTTTAAGAATTTATGGATGCCATTATTATCTTAACTTTAATAAAAGCATGTGGTTGTCAAATGGGTATGTAAAATGCCCTGCGTCTCTTACTGGGCATGACAAAAAATTTTGTGAATCTAAGATTTCAAAAACTCACTAAAACTTTCATACATTTTCATGAAAAAAAACTCTAGATCCTACATTCAAATTGATAAATGCTATTCGAAAGAAAATGTTTGAGTTTGATTTACACAATATAATTATGTCATACTGGAACTGCACAAAAATTGTTATCATAGATAAAATATTGCGCGGACGTAGCTACATTTATCTACATGATCAAAAATCCAAGTTAGGTCCTCCTCAACCAAGTTTAAACCAATGTAAACCTGCATTGCTGAATGAGCTACCATAAATAATTGAAAATCATATGCATGTGGTGGTGCTTCGAAATCCAATGAAAATCTGCCTTGGTTGGTCTTTCATAAACGCTGACAATATTAACTATAGAGGGTGGAAGTTTGAACTTACTGGTAGGCTCCATAATCAAATATGCAACGGAATTAGTCTTTTCGGAGAAGTCTACGAGACTTGGTTTGCTGCAGCATCACCCTTTTGCATTTGCCGAAGACTTGCACCCATTTGCACTTGCACCAAACACTGGCTAACCATCGCCTCGTGTACCCTTGTGTCGAAACCCCGCTCTGGTTAGAGCTCCCGCCATTTTTTTCAATGCGAGGCCAGTCGAATCGCAGTTACATTTACCAGAAGTTTTGACGGAATGGTTATGAGCCCCCGGACATATAGGTGCGCTTAAAACTCCGACTATCCGGGACATTCACAACAACAAATCTCTTCGTGACAAAATTTAGCACAATTTTTTTGGGAGTTGTTTTTCCATTTAATTCTAAATGAGACAAAAAATTGTCAAGATAAAACTTTTGCTTTTCAGGATTTTGAGAACTAGTATAGAAAAACTATTCCTATCACACAAAAGAGTTCAGTTGTTTATGAATTTAGGAGCTAGTGTAATACTTGCAGCGTTGGACGCACGTCCCAAAGATGGGGGGGGTAGGGTAAATCAATATGTTCCTCCAACATAAGGAACAAAACTACCTCTGAAAGAGAACAGCCCTTTGGATATTGTAGTTCTAAAAACACCATTGTAATTTTTCAAGCGGACAATACCTTTTAGACAATCCAGTTTGTACCAAAATATGTAATGACGACATGTTTCAGACAATTGGCAGTGCTGAGTTGTCTTTTCATCTACCATTTTTGCAAACAATCTACAGTGGCATCACAACATAACTCTGAAGGGAACCAGAAAATGGTTTCTTGCACGCGAGTTCATTAAACCGGGAGGAAAACTGTTTAGGTCTTTTCGCAGTACACGCCTTAAAAGCCTTTTTGTGCACCTGTTTAGGCTATCCCAACTTCTGGGCACATTTTGTTCAAAACAAACAAGCTGAACTCATATATGTTTAATGACAGTTACGATTTCCTCCGAGATAAAGTGATAAATGAGCACAGGGAATAAATAAGAAAAATGTTAGATGAAATATATATGAAAAGTTCGTTATATTAAGAGTAGTTATATTCGTAATAGCGATAGTTCCTTAAATCCTGGTTTCGTTATATCGAGAGAATTTGTAAAGAGGACGAACTATTTAGGATTAAATCCAAGGGACCAAATATTTCGATCGTTATACTTGGAAATTTGTTATATTCGGGGTTCGTTCTCCACGGTCCTGGATTCCACTGTACTATACAAATGAAAAAACCGCTATTGTATAGACGCAAGAAGTTCGTTTTCTCTCTTGGACTTTACTGATAATTTTCCTATAAGCACCCGGTACTGATTTGACAACTAACCCGGACATATGCTTGCGTTTTTCTGATTGGCCTATTTCCACCCACAACTGGATGTATATTTTCCATCTTGTTCTTTTGAACCCTTTTGCTGAAAAGCTATGAAACTGTAGTGTGTTTCGTTGCTGCAAGAGACAGCAAAAATCAGTGCATTTATTTTCAAAATATTCATGAGACTTTAAAGGAATTTATTCTTTGGTGTCGTGGCACCAAATGTGGCTACAGTTCAAACGCACCCCGCGTCCCATCAGCAGGTAACACAAAAAACCAACGCAATATGATAGAACACAGAATGGGGTTGCTTCAAAAAAGATAAGTACAAATAAACAGTAATTAGGCGAAAAAAAATATTTCACATGCAATAGGTTAGACCAAACAACCGACACTCAATATCTTAAAAGAATGAAAGCTAATATGATTAAGAACACGATATCACTCACAATCCATTTGCTTCCAAAACCATACATTGCATATGCAAAGCATAACATTTCTTGTCCACCACGTTTTAATTAATGGAAGCGAAATTATTTTGCTTTCGAGGAACGCCCTCCGCGTCTTTCAACTTCTAACTTTGCGTGGCTTTACTTCAATGATATGCCAATGCAACGCCCAAAGAACGTGTGCACAGCATAAACTGTTATGAAGACTGGGTTCAAGAACGCTCCATATTCGGTTAAAGGCAACAAGCAAAACAACAAAAGGCTGGAAGTGAGCGTTAGTTCGCGCGTGCATTAATCGAAAGGAAACAAATAATGTCTTGCGAATAATAATAAACAAATTGAAGGTTGTTGTCCCTTGAGAACCATTCCCACGTTACAGTTTGATATCTGAACCACTGTTATTGCACGTGAAAAATTTGCCTCGTTGGCGAAACTTTTACTTCTCGTTCACTACCTAGTAGTGGCTTGCGAAACTTGACCAAAACAAGGCAGCCATAAATTAAAAGTAGGAAGAAATATAAGGGAAATTTACTTATTAGTTTGCTTCATGGTGGTTTTAAAAATGAAATTTAACCAGAGTTTATTCATGAGGAGCTTTTGAGCTTTAACTAATTCGCTTGAGATTGTTATCATTTCCTATTTGTTATGGTCTCTTGTGTCACTCTTCCTCGCGTCTTGTGTATGCTCTACCAGTTTATGCTGAGTCTTTCGTCCTCCTGAGGATTTGATTTAAAGACAAGGGTAAGATGTGTGTTTCATGGCGTTTTTATTCCCTTGGTTAATCTAGGAGTATTTAAGGTTTTGATATAGCGTGGGTCTCACCTTGCTTGGTGAAGCCTTTAAAAGTAGGCTGTTTAGTTTCCCAGCCCTCCCTTCCTCATTCTGTTTCTTTTTCTTTGCTTCCTTACGCCCTCCATAACTTTATCATTTATACTGTTTAGCGATTTTTGATGCTATTAGGTAGGACTGGTGCATCGGCTATAAGTGGAGAAAAGAGGCGTTTTCTATCCAGTCCATTCCAATTATCAGTCGGATTTCGGGTTTTCTGTGTAACTTCCCTTAGTAACCCCTTCCTGTTAGAAATTTATGGCAAATTGAGCGATTTGCGCCGATGCTCTAACGGTCTAACTCACTTTCGATGATGTGGGAACGTAGCCTCATGACTAACCTTCTGATGTCTATTACGGAGCTTTGTGCCTTTTATTTCGTATTGGTATACTATTCCCGAGTTAGAAAATTCAATAGCAGGAAATGCAGTTTTCAGTTTGTAGAAAATTTGTGGTGAAACTATCTAGTGAAATTTTCCTCAACCGATGGATACAAACAGGGCCGTCAAGAGAGGGGGGTTAGGAGGGGCAAAATGTCCGGGGCCCGTGCTCTGATAGAGCCTGTTATGGTTACTTTGTTACTAATTAAAAGGTCTATTTACAATGCAAAAAGGTACTATTTTAGCTACTTATACGTCCTTCATTCATGTAAAATGTTTTTGCACATTCTTGTAAAAATCCTTAAAAGACTTTTTCAACAATTGTATCTAAAAAGGGCGTTTCCTTTATTCTCCGGGAGACTGAAGGGCGTGGCCACAGGAAACTTTTCTAAGGGGTCCAGTTTTGTGAACCATCCCGGGGCCCGAGCTGCTAATCGACAGCCCTGGATACAAATTCTGTAATCTGTTGACCTAATCCTTTGCCAGTGGCAACAAAATATTTAAAAGCAGCTCTGTCATACATAGATGCAGAGAGGGTAGTTAGTCGAGTCAGCCTGTTCAGATATAACTATATATTTTGACAACTTCTAAAGGTTTTGAGCTACAATATCAATTTTTAACTGAATAAAAACTGCTGAGAAGGAAATAGGAACAAAATCGTTCAAAGCAGGTCAAATTTAAGCGTTATCTTGCAGATAGATACAGTTTTTATATGAAATCCATAATGTGAGCCACCTCTAGCTCTCACTGCGGCATAGTAGAGACTTACGTATTTCACGCAGTTGCGGTAAGCCATCGCTCTCAAAATGCTACGCGTGCGTTGCTTCCATTTTCTCAGCATATTGTGGTAAAATATCTTGTCACATCCCAACCTTGAAAATCTTTTCTGAAAAACAGAAGGATTCGACTGAAGGAACGAGCGAAAAATTATTAGCATTTAGCATAAAGAAGAACATATTCATTTTTAACAACTGTTTTAGTTCTTTTTTCTTGTAGTATCTTCTGCTTGTATATGGCAGCATCACTTTTGCAATTACATCTAGATTTAGCTTTATATTCTAGCAGCGTATTATTTGTATTTTTGCATATTTTAGTATGCCACTCTAAACCAGTCTCTGAGTGCGGAAATATATCAACGTTACTGTGGATTGCGGTTACTTGCTGGACATTTGTGGAATGCGGATACATTCGCTAAGTAACAGTAGTTGCTAACAGGCATTAATTTAAGGAATTTACATCACTGCACAAAACAGCGTAAAACACAGATTTTTGGGGCCAATAGGGTGTAGCGAAGGGTGTGGCTAGGTTTTGATTGGACCCCTTTTGGACGGACAAACAATGTTTACATTGTTTTCAGGGACATTTCCAGTGTAATTTGGCCTAACTACAGCTACCACTTATTATGTATATATCTTACCAGAACAGATCAAACCTGGCCAAAAGAAAACAGAGTAGCAAACCTAATAACAGGTAATGTTTTCTTCATTTCCACCCTATGTAGTCAATATAGTATTTATTTGTGAATGGTGGAAATGGAGTGGAATGCAAATACTGTGTTTGTAAGTTATTGATTGATCCTTAAAAGGCAAATCAACTGTTTCTAGCGGTTTCTTTTCATAAAATGCTGTTTTCAGTAACTTGATCTCTAATCATGTTACATATTTCAATGTTCTAAGAACTGTCCAAAGTACAGCCTTACTGTATATTACTTACTTTTTATGTAGTATGATGTTTGTTTAAATAATACTAATCCGTTACTGCTACTAATCTTTCAAAACTATATCTGGCTAGCGTTATGGATACCCAAACCAAAAAAAAATTATCTGAATATAAAGCAAAGATAGAAATGGTATTCACTCCAATTACTGTGGCGTATTGTATTTCATACAAAAGAAGAGAAGCAGGCCGCCATCTAATGGTGGTAGTGGTATTGGGTCATTTTGGCCATGCAATGCAAGAAATCCAACGTTGTCTGTGCCCCTAGGATTATCCGATAGAAGAAGCTTACCTGCGAGCGGAGCGAGCAGAAAATTTTGTGACCACATCCCTTAGATTATTTTAGAACATATTTCAGAATATTTCTAGCAGTTATTTTCTTGCAATCATTTTAAACATTTTGTTTTTTTTCAAGGCATGCTTTTATTACATTTGATCAATTCAAGTCTTAAAATTTACAGAATTACTTTATAAGGCCCCACAGACCTCGGCTTATTCCTTGGAATCTTAGCAATAACAGGATGTATTGCACTATTCTCTTTATCTATTTCTTTTCCAGTATTATTTCCATTTTTTTTAAAAACACTTTTTGCATTATGAAGTGCGTTTCTGATTAACTGTATATTAATTTTATTGTTAAAGCTGGCTTTAGTTGAGTTTCACACGTAGGTTGATTCTATTATCTCATTTGACTCTTGATTATAGTTTGTATTCATTTGTCTTTATTCTAAAAACATCCAAATCAGTAGTATCTGGAGTATTTCAAAAGTGAAGTAGTTCTTCACTGCACATTTTTCAATTCATCACTGCACATTTTCGATTCATCACTGCACATTTTCGATTCATCACTGAACAAATTGGTCATCACTGCACCTTAAATTAATCCTCGGGGTATTATTTGGGGAAGCCAAATTGACATGCATATGCATTATCTTATATCATTATTGTGTTTGCTCACAAAACATATCCTGTCCTGCGACAACTTTAATGTTGCTGCGAATGCTATTAAGAAACATTTGTTTTTATCCAAAAACCCGCCTTTCGAAAAATTTTCCCTTTGGAGTCCCTTAGTGTTGTGTTTAAAGGTGCACACCGTGCGTTACGCCACTGTCAATTTTCTACCCACAATTTCCTACGAATTTTAAAAAAAACCCACTTTCTACCTACGGAAGGCGTTTGGCGGTGTCTATTTTCCAATGCTGTTGCTAGATGTTTGCGATTGGAGCATTGCATGATAAGAAAGACAAATAGACCATCTATTTTCTATTTTTCTATTTGGATCCTATTGTTCTATAGCTGTATTTCAAATCGCTCAGGTGGGGCAAACCAGCGAAAAATTCACGGTAGATGGAGGCTGCTCTTTCATTTTTTGGTCGCAAAACTTCTTAAGAATAGAGAAACAATACTTTTAGAAATAATTTTCGCACTTGCACACAATTTTCACACATTTTCTAATTGTGGTTTCCCTGGCCTAGAGCCCACCTGCACTTTCTGAAAAAACCACCTACAAATTTCGAAAAAAATACCTACATTCCAAGATTTATACCGTAGATTTTCCGTACAACCTACAAAACAATCAAAATCCCTACTAGAAATCCTGACGTGTGGATCTCTTGAACACGTATTCTTAGAGGCTTGGGACGAGCGGTTACGGACTACTGGCCTAAACGTCAACAGTTTCGTTGATGGTCATGTAACCTGTTCTACCGGCCTGAATGTTTGAACCCGCAGCAAGAGAAGCTCATAGAATTAATATTTACTATGCTGAATGAAAAAGCTACATTTGTTTTATTTCCTTGACAAAAATTGGAAAATTACGTTTTACTGCTCCAGAGGTTTATGCGGTTCTTGTGGAATTTTTTCTTTTTGTGAACGTGGCTTTCAAACAAAAATACACGAATGCGTCGTCAGCGGATTTGCTCAAACCCCAAAGAGTCTTGAGACTGGACATTTTTCCTTCAACAAGCAACACCTTCAACAGAAAAGCTAGAACTTATGGTGTGTTACAGGAATTAAGCAGAAAATGATTGGTCGTCGTGGAAAATCTTTCGCTCCTACTGTCTGCATAGTTTGTGCTTTAGTTTTTGCTGGATATCCATATTATTTGTATACGGAACAGTACTCCAAGAATATTGAATGTGAAGGCAGACTTGGAATTTTAAAGAAAAAGCAATCGTCTTTGATCTCACAATTACAAGGTTTGGTCAACCTTCCTTTTGAATTTTGATGAAGTTTCCTTTGAATCAGATATTCTAAATGCTCGTTAAATGATTTCCCAAACCATCCCAGAAATTCTAAGCTATAGAGTAGCTGCTGTGATTTGGAAGAAAATATTGTTGAAGATACTAGAGCAGAAGTTTTCGTGCATTATTTGTCAGCTAAGCACTAGCAATAAAATGACAAGGAACGGTTCTCTTTTAATTAATATTGTTCTGTTAGCGTTTTGCTTATCAGCTAACATCTTCCATATTCGAGCTAATGCTGGCAGAGCCTCTTAAAATTGACTCTAACGTAGCTTATGACTCCTAGGTAAAACCAATTTTTATATAAGACCTGTGTTCCCAGCCCCTCTTCCCAGAAGGGTAGTGAGGAGCAAGGGATCTGCCCCCCCCCCCTCCCGCCAATGCCAAAAGTTGGTATCTGAGGAAAGTACCAAATCTGAAATAAAATTAGTACCTCGGGGAGGGAGGGTGGGGGGGGGGGTGATAGGATGATATTTCAGACACAGGTAAAAACTTTGAATGATTGAAAGAAAATAACCTTAAGAAATATTCTGAAATGTATTTTAGGCTAATCTATAGGGCGTGGTTGCAAAAATTTTCTGCTGGCTCCACATGGTTTGAGCCTCATCTTACCCTTTTAAGAATGTTTTTTTCAATTTCCACTCGATCTACATAAGAGTTTATATAGAAAAGTCCTTTACATTTATTTTACATCCCCAATAAATAGATATTAAAATGCTTAAATCTTCTCAAGGATTTTGCAGATTTATAGACCTTATGGAATAGACCTACTCTGAAGCTCTTGAATACTGTTTATTATTATTCTTTATTAGCCTACAAGTACATAGATGTACATTCGATTTGTACATAGAGCTTCCTCTCCTGACACAATTCAGAATATAATCATGAGATGAATTGTGAAGGTAACAGCCAATTATAGGATGGTAAGGGGTTGTTATTGTGTTTGATTAGCCGACCATTGCCACGTGAAAAAACCATGGCTTTTTCAAAAAAACATCTACAAAATGGGATATTTTCTAAACTTCTTAAGGGTGTTATTAACAAAAATTATCAGGACCCCTTGTATCAGACTCCTCTTTGCTACTCCAATCTTCCAACCCTGGCTATGCCACTGCCTTTTCCATGGTTTCTCTGTATTGTACTATATTTTGCAATGCATTTTATTTTATTTAATATTTAACTCACATCTAGAACAATAAGTGTATGATTTGATTTTTTAAATTAACTTTTAAATAAAGGAAATATAGAAACTGTATGTTGCATACCAGAATCATAACAAAATGATAGTTACATAAATTTTCAAATATTCATAGCAATCTTTCAAGATGTAAATATGTTTTCTAAGTTTCCTGTTTATAAAGCTTAGCAAAGCCTTTGGTACCACAAAATCTGAGAATAGCATGGAAGAGTGGAAACATGTCATACTAAAGTAATATATCTGACACTCCTATAAACACTGCAAAATGTCTAAAGGTAAACAGAATCGTAAGGTAAAACAATATTGATATCAAAAGTGTTATTTGTTTCACCAGTTACATCTGCTAATCTCTCCACTAGTTGATGAGTCCAAGAGAAACAATTAAAACTGTTTCTGTTATACAGGTGGGGATCTGTTGTTTGATCAAGATGTCTAGATAACAGGACAACCTTGCTTGCAGACCTGGATTTAAATTTTCTGCTTACTTTACCATTGGCCTTAATCCGAAGTTTATTGTCTAAGATTCCCTATGAACTGCCTTGAGATTGTAGTTTTATATTAATTTTAACAACATTGTTGAATCATATTTTTATCATTATAGTTGTTTATGTTCATCGAACAAAACTTGAAGATGCACTTTTTAAGGAAAGAAAATCCCATAGATCAACAAAGCAAGGTAAGTGAGTCCATTTCATGTTTTGATTATGGTTCAGATGCCACTTTGTTAAAGCCTTTATTCTTTTTTATAGACTTGTACATGACGGCTGTGCAAGAACTTTTTTATAGCAAAACCACATTTCCTTTACCTTCTACATATGTAAAAGGAAATCTGCTTCACCCCATGTAGTGTTATTGTTTTGCTTTTAATCTTAGCTCTGCAAGAAGAGAAGGAACAGTATTTAATATAAAGTCTTTACTTTGCTACCAAAGCATGCACAAGTCTTCCTACACAGCATAAAACAGTTTAGAACAGATCAATTAACTATAGGTATATCATTTATCCTAGAAATGACATATTTTGAAGTATGACCTCAAACCCTGACCTGCCTTCCCCCACTGAAGGCACTTTTTGCAATCTTCGTACCTTGGCTATCATAAAATCAGACATTTTTTGAAATAGTTAACACACGCAGTGTCCATGTACTGATAACATGACTAATCTTGTCTTTATTCAAAATTTTGAAATTTTTGGCTTTTATTTCAAGATTTGATTGGAAAAATGAGAGAATGCAATATGAATCTGACAAGGGCCAAGGTATTTTTTCTTTAGACTTTTTAGTCAGATTTTTGCCTGTCTTTACTATTTGTTACTTACAATTTCTTGGCTTATAAGCTGTTACCAAACTGACTAGTGTTTCCTTCTGTGTTTTGCTGTCTAAAAGATCAATTTATTTTTGTTTGTTGAAATACATCTCAGGCCTTTTCATTTGACGGGTGCGATGACTCGTGATTGCATCAGTACTCATGCAAACCCAACCACACAAGCATTTGATTGCTCACGCAAAACGGTAAATTGTAGGGAATAAATGTCTCATCAATAAACACAATGCTAGTCATCTTTTGTGACCCAAGCAAGTGACATGAATACAAAGCCGGTATATCAAAACACAGGATATATAAGTAAGCTGACTAAACCACATCTCAACGAAAAAATGCATTTGAAAATCCATTCCACAGCGAATGTTTAGGAATACTTTACGTACTAGTATTTGAACTACAATAGCACTTATGACATTTTCTGGGCAGCCACACTGTAAAGTATTTTTCCTGCGAATCAGACGCCAGAACAATAATTTTGAAATTTGCAGATAATGAACGTTTCCCACGAAATCGTGCATGGGATTTGAAGCAAAGGCTTCCGAAGAGACCTTGTATTCATTGTTTTTTCTTATTATCAGAAGTCAGAAGTTTAAATGGAGGAATATTCGCGGGGAACATGACCAGATAAACAAATATTGTGCGCAGAATCTGCGCCAGATTCTTAACAGCATTTTGTGATTATCCAGCAATAGCGTCTATGACATTCATGATATACATAAAGTTTATAAACTTTCATGATATACATTCATGATATACATAAAGCACATTTGTATTGGGTATTTACTCTTTCTTGGAATGCATTAAAGGTCATCATATTAGTTTGTTTTTATTTGATGTTACCTCAAACAAAAGGGTACCTTATAAGATCATTGCAAGAGAAATCCCGTGAGCGATCGGTCACTCGCAAGGCTTATTTCTCATGAAAAGACCTGACATTTTGAATGTAAACAAAAAATGTGCACAATATTTAAAAGTTTTTACATATTTATTGTAATATTGTAGAAAGTTGTATTTAATGCCTTGAATTCAGAAGATTTTAAGAAATTCATGCTTCAAGCAAGATATTTGCAACATTTTTAGCCAACTTGTTTTCTCAACATAAACTTCATGCAGCTGTTTGTGGCATCACCTAAGGAACCGGCATTGTAACTTTTTGCAGATCAATATTTTTTCATCTTTGAAATGTCTTTGCTGTAGGTTGAAAGAATTATTATCGTAATCGATTGTGAAAGTTTACAAAGTATAGATGCTTCTGAGTGTTGATTCACTTTTTATCTGCCAAAATTTAATTCCAGAAAATTTTGTTTGATGTGGCCTTTGTCATTGGTTATGTTTTGCCACCAATTTCTCATGTATAAAGTTATTTTGTTCTTCCATAGCATGAATCAATGAATAGGTTTAATGCATTAGATACTGAACACAAGATGCTGCAGGTAAATCCAGATCTTTTTTTCTACTTAGACATTGTTTTGCAATGGGAAAATGTGATATTTCAAGATGTATCTTTTTTCTTTTACTGAAGCAGCCAAAATACCTAAACAAATAATATGAGGAGACTGCTAATACCATTAAAGGCTGTTACAAAGTGTTGTGGATTATTACACAATGATGAATAGATTTTACAAAATTTTGGTCACATTTATGGAACAGAATATAATGAATAACTATATGAAGCTGTACATAATTAATGAAATGACTTAGATGTATACCAGGGTTAAATATACAAGCAAGGTCAAATAAGGATGCAGTTAAGAAGCGGTATCTTCAAAAATGATTTTCTAGAAATACTTTAAGGACCTGGCAGTTAGAGGGATTAAATTAGAAAGGGCCACATTATCAAACGCTGTTTAAAATTTGATTCATGCAAGTGTGCTTTCAAAGAAAATTTTATTTCATCTATTTCGTCGTTTTATTCGTTGAATAAATTTGGTGATTGGATGAAGCATACCCTAAAATTGGACGTGTTTTTGCTTCTAAATCCTGCTAAGAAGCAATGAGGCGGCTGCCCCTGCTATATATATTATTAAAGGAACAATGTGATTTCAATTTTCTTGTTGAAAGTAAATATTTGTTATTTTTCTACTTCCTGCAGTCTATTTCTAACCAATAAATTGTTATTGTCACTATACAGATCATTCTTTCTCACCAGGAACTTACTAGTTTATATAACATCTCTTGATTTTACTTTTTATCAATATTGATATGTTACTATATTTTGCAATGTGTTTGCACGTGAAGAACATTCTTTCCCACCTGAAAATTTCAACATCTGCTGATTCCAACATTTTTTATTGGTATTAGTCAATGTTGCACAAAGCAGAACTGGAGTTTGGAACACGACTCCTTTTGCATTTATGAGCAATATGAAAATAACAATACTTTTTGCTTGATTTCAAGGCTAAGCATGAAGAAATAAATACAGACTACTCTAATTTGCAACAACAGTACGTAAGACTATCAGAGGATCATCAGAAAATTGTCAATGGACAAAAAGAAGACTATGAACGACTGAAAGATACAAAGGAAAAAGAATCAAGATCCTTGCAAGGTGGACTTTGTTTGAGTTTGATTTTGAGCTTCATTTTTCTTAACTGTAAAAACAATTTCTTTTTACTCAGAGAGCAAAGTATTAACACTTGGGTATTTCATTTTAACTACGATTAAACATAACTGATTGTTTCCTTACTTCTGCTTAGCATGTAAACCATTTTATGGAATCATAATATGAATAACTTTGTCAAAAAAAGATCATTTAAAGAGAGGTTGGAAGAATATTTAGGGCATCATTATTTGAGAACAGTTGGAACAAAAGATATTGTTCATCGGAACAAAAGGTTTTCATTGTTTTTTGGGAGCTCGACAACATTTACAAATATTTTCATTAGTGCTGCTTTGTAATTAGCGCCGCACCTTCGAAACATTCCATAACTCAAAGGACAAAAGCATCTTTAGCAAATTGAGCAACTTTTTGCAAAGGGAGATTTAAAAGAATTTTGCTAAAGAGCTGATAACTAGTAGATGCTATCAAAGGCTGCCATCGTAAACGTGAACCTCATATGTTGTGTTTTCTTCAGCTGCTTTTGCTAGATTTGAAGCATGAAAATTCACATATGTCTTACTAAAATCACTTCTACACCTTCCCAGAACGTGTGCAGACACTATATGACGAAAAAGAAGAACAGAAAACCGAGGCAGCCAAATATGTTGGATATTACAGGTCCGAAAGGGTATGTCATCTTGATATTAGCTCAGAATTGTGCCTTTTTAAACCGTTGAGTTATATAAAGAACATTTTCAACCTAGAAGCTCAAAGCATCTTTTAAGGGGTTGAAATTTCCCTTTTCAGATGTTGCCTAGGAGCCCTCAAAAATCGAAAATCATTTCTCTTCTACTTTGAAGGTCCTGGAACTGTTCGTTTTCGATGGAAATCCACTTCCACTATAGTAATTGTTTCACTATTTTGCAAATCGGCATAAATGGTAGTTACTGGCGAATTGCCCGGGAAAGCATGCTCCCAGAAGGGACTTACAGGGGGTGTGGTGACAAATCAGTTGCTACGGTATAGCTGGGGGGGTGAAAATTTCTATATAAGCATGTATTCTTGCAAATGGAACAATTTTGATTATTTTGCTGCCATTTGAGGGTTATTGTACAAAAATTACCGTTTGATGGTAATTTTTAGAATTCTAGCCTTAACCCTTGTTGAATCCGAACGCCCCCTGTCAGGCCTTAATAGGAGTGTCTCCCGGTTGAACTTCTTTGTACCTGGGGTATAGAGCCTCGTTCATAAATTTTGCCAGATCAAACATGATATTTTCTCACAATATGCTTAAATACTTTATTTGTACCTGGCCTGTACCCGGTCTATGTAGAAAAACAGCCTTGTTCGTAATCATCATTTTCAAACGTTTGAAATTTTTAGAATGAAAGGGTTAGAGTGACAAATGAAAACCAGCGAATTAAAGACGATCTGACGAAGATGGAAGAAGAAAATAGCGCATTAGAGGTGAGGAAATGACATTCCTTGCCATTGTTGCTATTTTAGTATTTTCGCATGTTTGCCTTATATTTCAGCATTTGTAGTGATGGTTATGTACCTAACTGCAAGGAGTTTCCCGAACTCTCTATGTGAGCCCAACTTTCTAACAGTAGTATCGTCCGTGTCACGACTATATAGCTTCCAGTAACTGTTCACCTGTCTCTAATAAGATTATTTATTAGCCAGCTTTTTGTTATTTGTGTTTAACCATCTTTAGTTGAAGATAAAAAGGCCATGCTATTTTCTATTAAATGCAATCTCAAGTAAATGGAAGTCCAAAATTGATTATGTCGATGTATAGTTTAGCTTCTGGAGTTATCATACTTTTTACATAGCAATGTACTATAAGGTTGCATTTTAGCAATCTCAAAGAATACCCCTGGTCCCAGTCTCGAAATTCTATCACTTCAAAAGAATATAAGAATAATACCTTCCTAGTGTTGTCTGAAAAGATTTGTTTTTTCGCATATGAGATCGTCACAATAGAGCCAAAAACTTAGAAAATCTATGCTGATTCGACTGACATGAAATCGTTGGTAGTTGCAATCTAAGCAAGTAAAATACCTATTATTCTTGGCCGTGTAATGGAAAATTTTTCTAAGATTTCCTAGAAGGAAATAAAATTTCCAATGCTTTAGGGGAATTATAGTATCATGTCCCCAGCCTGTCAGATACATTGCTGTAAAACTGATTATGTATGTCATATTTCGAAAGTTTACTAACGAAATTAGGTAAAGTACTTTGTAAGAAACCCCTTGGACATTATTTACATTTTTATTTTTTTTGGGCGGGGGCATTTCTCGATGGCGCTTTTTTGCACTTCAACATTATTTACAGGGCGCTTATTCGAAGGTGGGTTGTAAAGAACGTGGACGTTTACTCGAAGTAAAATGGTATATGTATAGGCATTAGTGATAAATCTTGTGCTTTAAACTTTGCTTATCCTTGCAGAGTCAACGTGAAAAGCTGAAAGCACAGGTTAATGATGCCGAGAAGAAAATCAAAGGTAAGTAAAACAAATTTTTGAGGAAATGTGCCAATTAAAAAAACTATTTTGCTGTCAAGCAATTATATTTGCTATAAGATTTGAAAAGTTTTGCAAATCAACTCCGGCTTGGCAAACCTAATTCCTGATTTTTATGTTGCTTACAAATAACAAATCTAATGAACGAAATCCAGATTGGCAAGTCAGGTTAATTTGTGTTGTATATTTGCAATCATTTAATAAAATCCTCTATTGTTGGTATAAAAAATCCGGTATTATAAATATATCTTTTTGGTAATATTAAACATACAATGCTTGATCCCTAGTGAAAAATTTTTAGGTTTATGTCCTAAGATGTTTCAAGTATTATCTTAATGCGCATTGATATATTCTTATTAACACAGCTTTGAAGGAGAACGTTCTGCAATTAGAAAAAAAGGTAAAGGAGCGGCCTAATGGTGAAAGCGATAAGGAAGATCCTGTTGTTCAGGTATGTGTCTTTGATATTTTTTATGAAAGGATGTTTGTTCCAAGAAAGAATAATTCTACCTCAAATAGAATTAAATTTATCATTGGTACTTTTGTGATTAATTTTCTCAAGATTTCTTAGAACTACTTTCTTTTGAACGTTTGGAAAAGTGCCCCTTTTTATGATCCACAGCGCCCCTTCTTCCCCATCCCTATACTTTGACAAAATTTTGACGTTCCTGTAAATGATTTGTCGTGCAATTTTAAATTGGTCTTGAGGCCTACTTTGCTTGTCAACCGTTTGTTCAAATGACAACTTCTATTGCTCTAATCAGACTATGACATTTGTTATTTTGCTGCTTTGCTACGGTTAAAGCCTTCCTTTGCCCTCTGTAGATGGTTATGTTAAAGATTTTTTCATTTTATCAGAATTAATTGCTCAGTGATGTTATAAGTTTTGTGTAATAACCTTTCTGTTAGATGGCTATGTGTTACAAGCTTTGCGTCATTTTTCAGACAAATATGGAGCTGCAGCCAACCAAAGCCACGGTTACTGAAAAGCAAGCTGTTTTAGAAAACAAGAAACGATCTAATGATGGCAAAGATGCAAATAATGGCGAAGAAGTTAGCCAGGCCATAACAACTTCAAAGATGATAACTGCCAGAATGAAAACAACCATTAAATCGGTCAAAAGAGATGTGAAGTCAAAGATATTGGGGAAAAATATAATGACAGTTAAAGGGTTGGATTTGAAGCCGAGTGACAAAGTGCAAAGAATTTTGATTGGAAAAAATGCGGAAAACAAAAGTTTGAAGAAGGAAGATTCGATCATGGACGAATACGAGGTTAGCGAAACCCCCAAACCGGTTGGAAGTGAGACTGAGCGAGGATTTAAGTTCAAGCCTCTTCCATTCGAAAAGGATTCGGAAAAGGAAACGGATTTCCAAAAATTAGTGAAGAAGGGAGTGGTTACAAATGAAATGGCAACGGCCGAAGTAGAAAAACTTGCTTCAGATAAGGAGGGAGTTTCAATTAAGGACTCGGTGCAAGAAATGCCCAATAATTTAGATGCAAATCTGGAGCAACATTTAAAAGAAGAAAAGAATGCGATAGATAAACGTAATTTGCTTGAAAAAGAACGTGTTTCACAGTATTCTAAGTCAATATCATCGAAAAAAGGATTGGATTTGAGTAAGGAATTGGACATAGGTAAAAAAGTTGATGGGAAGGGTGCTGACAATGAAGTAGAGAGAGAGTCAAAAGACAATGTATTGGAATCGAGTTTAGAGTCAAATATGAATGATCGTAAGGGCGTGGATATGAATGATGCGGATAAGGCTGCTGACCTAAGTGAAAATGAAAAGAAGGAAGTCAGTCAAGGTGATTCGTTTTTAAGAAAGCAACAACAACTCATGCACGGGCCGTTGGAGAAGCGATCGAAATCTAAATGGCAGGAGAAAATGAGCAAGTTGCAGCAAATGAAGATTCAAAATCGGTAGGAGAAGGGAACGAGGAAAAACATGAAACAGCAACAAAGAGTGTGGATCATCAAGAAACTAAAATTGTTGATCGATCGAACGAGGATGCCAAAATGGCTGAAACAAATGCTGGAAAAGGTTATCCTCACGGAAGAAATCAGCTTAAGCCCCCTGGAAAGAGCACGAATGAAATGAAGGACAAGAATGGAGAGCCAGAGTTTGTAAACAGAAAGAAGAGAAAGCAGCTTAAGCCCCTTAGAAAGAGCACGAATGAAATGGAGGATCAGAATGGAGAACCAGAGTTTGAAAACAGAAAGAAGAGAGAGCAGCTTAGGCCCCCGGTCAAAGAGGTGATTGTTGGTGAGGAGACAGAAGAAAAGGGGGAAGATCAAAAGAAACATGACGTTCAGGTGAGTTTTAAAACGTTTTAGGCTTCTGTTGGTGCCGATTGCTAGTAATTTAAGCTTAAAATAGCAGTCGCATGTGTATTAATCCACTGTTACTCTTTATTTGCAGAGTGAAAAGGCTGGAACCGAGACTAAAGTAGATGGAGCTGATCAAGAGAGTCATCCAAAAATGCACGTTCCCATCGGAAAACCAGCGGTAGGCACTTTTAAATGCAAATTTCAATTACCAGCGGGTATACATATCATAGATTTGCGCTTGTGTTTTCTTGCAATACTGCAGGCTCTTCCTTCACAACTATTTTCAAGCTTCACTTTCATCGGCTAAAATAGCAATCTTGATTGTTCCAAAGGCTTGTTCAGATCTGTGTGGTTCGTGCAGCCTGTATGTATCTACTGAATATTCAAAACCCTCTAATTTGTTCATCGAGCCTAAGCCAAAGCTGGATGTGAAGGCTCGCTGTTTCCTTGCAAATCCATCATCGTCTCTAACATAACTTCTTAAAAGAAGAACAGGAGTATCTGAAATGCAAATGCTACATTCACGTGAACCATTTCTAAAAGATGCCGAGTACAGGTCATCATAATATACACAGTTATCGATCACCGGGTCCAATGTCATATTGGCGAGACTTGGTATGATTTTTCTATAATGCTATGATGATCGCATGGGATGAGCAAATCTGAGTTACCTGGAACAGTTTATTCCAGAAATCCAGTTCAAGCACATCCTAGATCATAAAATTTTCCTTCTTGCGACCAGACAAATAACATGCATAAATTTCCAGCGAGAATAGGAGCTACATTTGTGAGAATTTATCAAGATATAAAAGAATTTCTGCTAAACTCGCTATAATTATTTTATAACAAATTTTGCCAAAGTACCATTGTCGATAGTAAAGGTTTTAAGTGTAAAACGCTTTTCCAAGTTAGGGCTCCTGGGTCCTTGGGCTCTTGGGCGATTATCAACTGAATTATCAACCGAAGAATTATATGTTGAAGAATTATCAACTGAGGCGATTTTCAATCATAATTTAGGTCAAAAGTTCAGAAGATGAGGCTGAACACGGTAATGACTTTGAAACAGAACCTGGAGATCAGGACCTTGACCATGGAAAATCAAATGAAGAAAACAATGCCGAAAATATAGACTCAGATGACGAGAGTAGGACGGAGGAGAAAGATTTTATGAACAAGAAAGAACAGATGGTGGATAATTGAATTGCTGGTAAATGCTTTTACTTGTGCACTTGTTAAGCAAATATCGCCGTTACTGGTTTCTTTAGTTTGATAAAGCATACAGTTTGATGTGACTTCAGTTTCTTGCTTTGTTTGTGCAACGTCCGCCATCTTTGACCCGCGACTAAATAGAGCAAAATCGATATCATCTGATTAGTATGTTCTGGTGTCTTATCATTGCATATTTAGGATTTAACAGAACTATACCAATCATGTGCTCGCGTTTTTTCTGATTGCCCTATTTCGATGTAGAATTGGGTATATCTTTTCCATCTTGTTCTTTCTAATCCCTATTTTGAGGTTTTAAACTCTGAGGAGTGCGAGAGGGAAAAGCTTTCACTGTGCTGTAAAATGTTTGTTTTTTCGGAGTCTATAGAAGGAAAAGAGATAAGCAAGAGAAAGAAGACACGTGATCATGCCATGCTTTAACCCTAGTCTCCCCCTCAGTTTGCGCATCGCTTTCTACTGTTGTACGTTGTGTAAATAATATGATTCTTATTATTACTAAACAATGTTCTCTTATTCTTCCCTCCAGGACAGTAAGCGAATTTGAAATCTCTAATACTTCAAGATCAATTCATCGGAGTTATATAAGCTCTGTTGAGAAGGACAAAATGGGAAGGAAAGCAAAGAAATCTTGTTTAAAATCATCATCCGATTATGCATAAGTTGTCATTCAATGTATAGGGTCAAGTGCTCACTGGTCGCCAGGGGCAAGATACTAACCTGATCCCAGGTGAAATGATGAAATGATGCCACTATGAAGTGTCTTCTGGAAGTGGATATTTGCAATTGTATTTAGCACAGTTAGATTGGCTGGTATTTTTGTCTCGGTTTTTGTGTAGATTTTTTAGATAATGAGAATAAGTAGCCCATTGCAATGAAAGTAAATGTTTCAAAGTAATCTTTAGAGCCATACCCTAATGTTTTCATTAATCTAAGGAAGACATCTTTATTTTCCTCAACGTTTTGTGTTGGGTCAACGTAAGGGGAACCTTTTGGAGGAGAGTGACTCTTTTTCTAGTATGGGTTTGACTACTATAATTTTCTTACCATTGACTTGAAAAAAAGCTGTTTTACTACTTTCGATTCCTTGACATTGTGACGAAAATAAACGATGTACGCAAATAATTGTCTGTAGAAGCAAATCACATTTGGTTTTCTGTGTTCATTTGGTGACAGGGATGTAATGCTGGGAGATCAGAGGGCACAGGCCCAAGGGTCTTTTCATAGCACTGCACCCCTGGCTTGAAATGCTATTTTAGTGTGTTAGTTAGCCATATATGCTTATAGGTTGAGCAAAGGAGAAGATAAGTCAATAAATAATTCTATAATAAGGGTGTAATATTATTCTTGTCAAGAAAACTTAGGAGAATTTAACTAAACAGTGACAAAATATCAATCTGTTAAATCTTTGTGTTTTAGCTTAGATTGTCTTCACAACTTAGCACTTAAATTTGAAATACAGAATTAAATTAAATTCTGAAAGTTATTTATTCATGGTTTTAGCAATCCACTGATGGGAAATTATTTTTATTTCATTATTCAATATGTTAAAAAACAAGATCATATGAATCTTGAAATGCGAATGTTTTAATGTCAAAAGCCTAGTCGGTTGTGTTAGTAAGAATACAAATTTGAGATTTAGGTCTTTCACATCTGTGTATCACCACGTTAATTCTACTTAGAATGACACCGGAACACCATACCTTGAAGCATGGTCTAGCAAAGTGGGGATCCTCATCGATACCATTTGATTAATTAAGTGAATCAGGCCGCCAACCATTGGTGATTTTACCCATATCGCTTGATAAATAACAGCAAACCCGCTTGTTGGGTGTGGTCACATTTTTATGCCAAACCCCAAGGAAGCCTCTTTTGATTTGTTCACCATCCTGTAATTGTGATGAAACCCCCCCCCCCATACCCCAACCTCCTAATACCCCCGACCTCCGACCCCTTTCTCCTCCTGTATTTGAATACTTACTTTTCTAGAATTAACAACAAGACGAGTACTTTTAGTCGATGGTATTTGTTAATGAGTATCTCAAATTGAAATCAAATTCATTACATTGCATCATATTTTCACACGTATTACAGATATATGTTGTAATCTTCTTTGCATTCCATAACCTAAATTTGAGAAGTTTTCACAATTTTTGGACTCCAAAACACAAATGTGTTCAGGTTGATATTATAAAGCTGAATATATTTTTGCTAGTTTGTAAACGCATTGAAACAGACGAAATACTGGATTGATGCAACAAGCATATACAGGCATTTTGGCAGGAAAATGAACATGGATGTCTATAGTTTGTTTGTTTAAATGTCTATGGATAACATTGTTTCTCTCAGCTATCATTAATTTCTACACCGCTATGTTCTTCTCTCGGTTTTTTTGATTGTGTCATCGTGCATTGTGTTGATATCCAAAAGAGTCATTGCATTTCGTATTGCTAATATTGTGCAGCAGCGTGCCAAGTTTGATCCATCCTAAGTGCTGTCACTAATTCTTCTTTCTTGTGTAGGTGTATTCTGTTACTGTATTTTCCTGTATTGCGCTCATATGGCTGCCTGCTAATGGTTCCACACGCTATCCTGTCGATTAGCGGTCTTCCAGGCTGAATGAATTACTGAGTTTTCCCCGCCTTTCGAGGTCCTTTTGTCTTAAAATGTTTCGCGGGTTCTCAGCACTGTTGTGTAGCCCATAGCAAAGGTAAATCGTCATCCCTACAATGCAAGAGTAGCAAGTACTTTATGTAAAGGCTCGCAAGCAAGTAGCAATGTCAGTCCTTGAGACAATGATTATGCCTTTAGAAGTAGTGCACTGCTACACACAAGAACAAAATATGTGCAGAAAATAATGACGCCGGAAACGCTTGAGGGTTTTGCCAAATCATTAACGAAAACCATCAAAAATAGATAATATTTACCGCCAAAATGCTGTCAGAAATGCCGGCACAAACCACTAAATTTAACTTGAAATTTTTAAGACAACAGAAACAAATTTGTTACAAAATCTTTGTTTGTTTTTAACGTTAATCCGATTTTCCAATTTTCGCCCTAATAAAGTTACTCTTTGGTCGCAGACAGGGGTGTAGTGCTAGGGGGGCTCAGGGGGGCTGATTTCTACTTTTGCTATTGTTTTTAGCAACATTTTGTGCAAGAACCCCCTTGTTATTTCGATAGCACTACACCTCTGGCCTCAGATAATCTAGAGAGAAGATTGAGGGGAATTTTCAAAAAGTTTCATGGACCTGTAGAACAACAAAAATCTAAATGTTTTTGGCTTTTATTATATGCTTGAAGGCAAGTTTCTGTTTTCTGGAACGTCCAATTTTCTTTACTTCCCTTGTTTCATACTTTAGTGGAGAGCAAAAACCTAGTCGACTTACCTACGAACATCCAAACACCGAATCGAACCCACGTGATGACTGAGAGCTCCATCATCAAATAGATGTTGACGAACATGCACAGCAGTGGGATAAATGGGACAAGCGGGACCTTGAATGGCAGGGGAGTATTGTTTTGTGGTTGGAGTACAATCACTGTTATCGCACTTACAAGGACAGCCATCAATGCAAACGCTAAGACAATAAACCAGAATTGACCCTTCATCATAAACTTCATTCCAAATACAAACAGGCTGCTTATCCCAAACATGTCCAGAAACAAGATACAGACACACAGGGAAACAAGGTGACCAGATCTTTCAGTTGGCTCGCGTGCGATGGCTCCTGTTACGTTTACCGGTGATGCGCTCTTATCGCTCGTGCTGAGGTCCCCTGGTTGATAACGCAAAAGAAGTACACTTGTTGCCACTATCGTGTACGCCTGAAGCGTGCCTATTGACATCATTTCAACGAGTGATGATAATTCGAATACCATTGCCAGTATCCCTGCAAGGGCACCAGCGAAGAACGTAGAGAAGAGCGGCGTCTCCGTCCGCTTGTTAACCCATCCAAAGGACGGGAATATGAGACCGTCTGTTGCCATCGCATACAGGAGTCTTGGTAATGGGAACAATGCGCCGGTTAAACTGGCAGTTAGACCACAGAGAGCCCCAACAGAAATTATGTACTTAGCCCACCAAACCCCGCTTTGCTCGAACGCACGTGGTAAAGCGGCATCAGGGTCTAGCTGGTTGTAAGGCACCATTAATGTGACAACTGCCGCAACCCCTGAATAGCCGACATAACAGATTGCCAATGAGAGTACAATCGAGAGGGGTATTGCTTTGCTTGGGTTTTTGGCCTCTTCACCAGTCGATGCTATGACGTCAAAGCCAACAAACGCGAAAAATGCCGTGGCTGAACCAGACAGGACTCCAGTGACTCCGAAGGGAAGGAAATTCCTATTCCAGTTCTCAAACTTGGCATGGAATGCACCTAAAACAACGATAAATACCATCACCCCCATGTTTATGAAGGTAATCGTACCCTGAAATCGCGTTGATTTACGCACACCAATTGCTAGAACCCCGGCGATGATAATCGCCAATGAGAGTGCAAAGATGTCCAGGTAGTGGCTGAGACCTGGTGTGTGCAGTCGCCCAAACGCGGAGGTTAGTCCCCTGCTAACCGCGCCTCCTACAAGTGAGTTGAAGTACGCGCTCCATGCCCTTGCCACCGCTGCAGCCCCTATCATGTACTCTAGAAACAAGTTCCAGCCGATTATAAATGCGCAGAGCTCGCCAACAGTGACATAACTGTATATATATGCTGATCCTGCTTTCGGAACCCTCGCCCCAAACTCCGCGTAACATAGTCCAGATAATACAGATGCTATTCCAGCGATGAGAAACGAAAATATAACGCCAGGCCCAGCGATCTGTCTTGCTACGTCCCCGGTAACGACATAAACACCTGCTCCTAATGTACTGCCGACACCGAGGAACGTCAAGTCGAATGTCGTGAGCACTCTAGCAAGTTTTGTCTCTTGGACTGACTTTTTGTCGAATGGTTTCGTTCGGGAGAATCCTTGGAGTGTGCCACCCATGTTTTTCCTAATCGAATGTTAATTGAATGTTAATCGAATGGTACGATTCGCGAAGCCTCTCACTTCGCGAAGAATTAAACTATCTCAATGTATCCTTTGACGGTTGCTGGCAAAGCAATAACCAGTTAGCCGATAATGTTTATCATCATTTGCTGGCTTTGCACATTAGCTGGACTTGAGATGACTGGCAAATAAAGTTATTCCGTTGAAGTTTTCATTTCTTTGCACATGTCTGTAAACTGCCAAAATTGAATATAAAATGTTCACGTCTAACGGTTCAAATCTAAAAGTTCGCGACCAATATTAGATAACCACTGTACCACCGTCTCCCAGTAGAATCGTTATTTTCGGAGGTAAGAATAAAAATACAGTGCAAAGAGGAATCAGCGTTGCGAGTTTGCTGACTACAAAGGAATAGCTGATCTTGTGACTTACCCGTAAACAAAACTAATGCGGCGTTCAGGTTGCTGGTGCTTCCTTTCCTTCTTTGTCTGTAATTGATCTTTGCTGCGCGATCAAACTGCTCTACGGGCTCGTTGACTGAATTAGTCAGATTTCTCCATACCTTATCTTGCATACCTGTTCTGCAGGTCAAGTCTAGGGATCGTGTTATCAGATTTTTGATCAAGTTGCACTTTCTTGCCAGGACAAGCAAGGAAACCTTTTTACTTCTTGATGGGCAAATTCCATACTTTGCTTTACATGCAATTTGGACGCTTATTCAAGCGGGGCGCTCATTTGATTTTTGTGGATGTCAAAGCACTTCAAGTAAAATAAGGATTTTAAAAAAGATAATAGCTAATTGAAATAAAAACATTTGAAAATGTGTTAAAAACCGAGGGGCGCTTATTTGATAATTATCCCTATAGGGTGTTTAATTAAGGGGGCGCTTATTTGAAAATTTGCGGTAGTATAGAATGCATGCATGGATTAACTTAAAAAAACGTACCTGCATTTAAGGCAAGCAGCGAGTTGTATTTAAATTTAGGCCTACCTCTAAACCGCACTAAGCTCTGAAAATACAAATTTAGAACCTACGTGTGGAGCAGTGGCAGTTGCCCCTCTGGAGTCCAGAAGTAGGTAAAATTACCATTTGGCAATATCTGGTATTTGCTATTTTGTCATTTTCAAAAATATTTTTAACATTAATACGTCAGTCACTTGGGGCCTTGTTTCCAACAGCACTCCTTTCCACCGAAAGCAAAGTAGAATCAATATGGAGGATAGGACCAATATATTGTCAGAGAATCCAGAATTTAAACCAAAAAGCCGAAACTCTGTCTAGTATTTAGAAAAATCTTCCAAAATTAACGAGAAAGGAGAAAATGGAGAATTAGTTGCGATGCAATTTGAATGCATGAAACCGGGCTGTGTAAGGTCGACATAAAGCCTATCAAATACATTTGCTAAAACAGCCAGTACTGAGGGGTCTTTCTCAAAACTAAAGACGAACAAGATTAGTAAGCAGCAACTCAAGGGGCTATAGCTTCTCTCAACTGAAAACAAAATTGAGGCAAAAAATAAAAATTAAAACAAAAAATTTTAAACAGCTTGCCTCATGGAACGTTGGAGGTTTAAAACTATTTGCAAAAAATAGACTTTTTTGCAAACATAAAGACTGAAGTAAAGATATCAAATCAAGTTCATTTAAAGTTAACTCGTTATTCTAAGTTGAATCAAATTTCTGGAAGGTTTAGCTGAGGACAAGGGGCAGTCAGAGGAAGGTTTAGCTTTTGCTGGACCATGAAAGTCATCACGTCACATTTTGGGAATAGTTCTAATTTGAGCAACAAAATTTGCAATGAGCCACACCATTTACCATAAAACAGGTTATACTTTTCAATGTGACAACTCAACAATGTAACAAAAACTTTCCCTTAATCGTTTTCCCAACAAGTATCTGTGTACCCAAATATGTATCCTGTACATATATAGCTATTTTGTAATGAGATCATTCTTTCTACACAAGCCCTTTCATAACATAAAAGCTATATTAAGCCCTTTGAGGGCTTATTGAGTATTTGAGAGAGGCTCATTAGAGAGAGGCCTAATCAAAAGATCAGAAACAATTAAGACAAGGCTATGAAAGATTTGATGATATGATAATGATTTGAAGGATAACATCATTATACACAGTTGTAAATACTTAACAACATACAAGCTGATATTTATATCAAGTAAATAGTGTTTGAAATTGTTTAAATATCTGGATTACACAAAAATAGGTACATCCAATGACAAAATATGTTTTGGATAAAGCTCACAAAAACATTTTATTGGTGACTGGGTCCCAATATCAGCTCTTAAATGTATGATTGCTCAAAAGCTGTTGTACTTCTTAGCTGTAAACTAGTTTGATTTTGAAGAATATAGTAACAAATAAGAGGGAGCAATGTCTAATTAGTTCATAAACCACTATGTTGGTGAAAAAAACTGTGTAATTTTTTAACATTGAAAATAATGAACATATAAATCAAAATACGTAAGATTGAATAACACCTATATATTTCTGGTTCTACATATAGGACTTTCATATAGAGTTTTAATCAAAGTGTAACTAGTGATATCCTATGACAGCATCTTAATACCAGATAGGATATCCTATGAAGCCTGAAATACTTTCTAAATTTACCATATATTTACAAAGGTTACAATCTCAAATGCAATTTCAAGTTTCAAATTACTGCATTTGATGGATTCTGATTCACTGGAAAAACAATTTGTTTTGAGACAGGATATATTTGGCATATGATTTTTAAAATTTGTAAATGACTCAGTATGAGTATCTGTGAAAGGGAGTACTTAAAAAACAGTTCTCTTCCACCTAATAATTAAGGTTTTAAAATCACATCCCCCTACTGCTGCATTTCCAAAAATCGATAAACTTCAATATTTTTATTGTGAAGTTTTCTCTAGCAAGTGTATAGTACAAAGCCCTGGCTTGCTGATTTACATAATAATCCTATTAACTAGGCTAACCAGCATAAAAAATGTTAGGAACGATATAAATTGGGGTTTATAAAACCACAACAAATGTGTAGCAGCATGTTACGAGCTGTTCGTTGGCTGAATAGGTACTCTAATTGGATTTAGAAAAACGGTTAGAGAACTATGGAGGCTCCAAGCAGAGCACAAAATAGCCTAAAATATTTCTGCCACGAAGCCCTTATTTTACGCGAATATCCAGGCCAACAAGGTTTCTACAGTCAAGGAGTGAATGCTGCCGCAAGGTTTTCTTGTCCCATGCATTCGACTTCACGGAAGTCAAGATTTCTGGGTTTAACACCAACAGATAGTTTTTTCGTTTTGGTTATCAATTTTTCCAGCGACGGGTTTCCACTCTCTTCCAGAGGGATAAAATTTCTCGTTACAAGAGGTGAACGTTTCACTTGCTCCTGACTCTTCTCCTTGAAGTTCTTAGTGGATTTCAACATGTTTACCCCGGAATTTTCATCGTCCTTTGGCTTTCTGTTTTTTCGGCGGCGACGTTTCTTTTTAGCCCCAGCAGTACTCTTGCTCTTGCTAATTAAGTATCCCTTATCAGAAAATTCCGAAGTTTTCGAAATTTTTTCTGGCGAGCTTTCCACATCAACGGGCAATGTATTAGGCTTGGCTTTTTCAGGCTCGGCTTCAAGGTCTGGACTCACATGTGTGTCTTCACGAACTTCACTATCTCCCTCTTGTGGATCATTTTCTTCCAGCTTTTTAGCATCGTTGGAATCATTATTGATTGCATTCAGCTCAGGCTCCGGGATGCAAAATATAGGAGTCCTCGGTACGACATATGTCGGCGACCTTGGATCGACCATTCTTTTTTGTTGATCGACGGTTAATATAGGTGTCCTAGGCTCCCCTCCATCCATGACAGGCGATCTTGGATCTCCCAGCTCCTTCAGATGAGAATATTTAAGATACTGTGGCGTCTCAGGTGTAGGAATTTGATCTTTGCTATCGGCAGCTCCCATGGTTCTTGAGAAGAGAGTCAACACAATCTAAAGTCCGTCTATCGTGAATGTTGTTGCAACGTGTTTTGATCCGAACATGGATCTGAATATTATTTGAATATTTTGCGGGTGTGTCACTTGACCAATAGAAAGCAGCAATCTGCTTGCATCATCCAATCAGATCAATTTCAGTAACGGATTGATCATGAATAAGAGGCAATCTTTTTGTCCAATTAAATATCAATATTGGAGTGCACCTAGCCAATCAAATTGTTCCGGATTCTCGGCTACTGAGAAGAGGCTACTGTTGCTCAAGGTAACTACCGCAAAGGAACATTAATGGCGGTCACTGTTGCTTGTTTTCAAACGGTTTTGTAGCTTCTAAATTTTTCACGATGATGTTACAACAGACAGAATCTAAAAGTTTACAAGATGCATTTGTAAAATTCAGAGAGAAACGAATGGTAAGGTCTTGCAAATCGTGTAGACCACATTTGTCTAGTTTATGTCAATTTTAAGTCATCGCCGTTTCCGTGTGCTTCGAGTTAATTTGAAAAATGGGGAAAATTTTGCTAAATCTAAGTTGCAAGCAAAAATACCATAAATAGCCTTCTTACGGTCTACAGAAGCCCATATTTACCAAGCGATTTCTTGACTTTGATAATTTATAAAGAGAGTGTAATCAGTTGAAAAGTTGACTGAAATGCAAAATTCTTTTTTTCATATAATGCAGAAATAAAATGATGCGTAGAATTTCAATTTCAAGTTAGTTATTGTTATTCATTTTGACGCAGTTATACTTCAAATGTCATGAAATTGTTGAGTGCTCTACCATTGTCAGCATGTTTTATGACTACTACAAATGATTAAGGAACCTGTGTTAAGTTAAGAAAAACAGGAATAGCCAACGTTACTCTATATATAAGAAAGCTTTCATAACAGTGTTTGTCTATTTTGGAAAAGTTGTGATGATGCTTCTTTCCATTTTCTTAAAGACTAACCCCTTAATACTCTTTAAAGAAATATTAGTTTGAAGAAATATATGTTGGGCTCAAATATTTTGAATCTCAATCAATCTTCTTTCAAAAGTTAATATGAATCGTTTGTAGATATGGAAGTGATAAAAAGATAGGAATGAATCATAATCAATTTTCAAATCAGATTATTTGAATAGAGTCAAAACCTACTTGATTAATGTATTGATGCTCTTCCACCAAATAATTAGTGCATTGCCATAACAGACCTGCTGATATTTGTAATATCTTGATTATGCTGAAGGCTCATTGGGAAACTCTCGAAAAAAATTTGGTGGTTAATTTTGATATACAATTGTTTGAAACTGGAGTTAGATATTAAAAAGTGAAGATGTCTATGTTATTGATGTTAGATAAGCTTTCATTTGAGGTCAAGTTCATTTTGAATTCCAGTTCACCTTTTATCTTCATATCTAGCATGTCATGTCTCTCAGGGATAAAGTGCATATAAAACTTGCAATTAATGTTAGGTACTTCATTCTCCACTGAAAATATGTTAGAGCAACCCCCTTTCACATCCTAGTTCCAATGCAAATTGAATTTGATGTGAAATTATTTTTTAAGAATAACATTGACTTGTTGAATCTCTTTAGAAACAAATCAAATCCACGAAACAAATGCTGAGAAAGCCCTTGGAAGAACGAGCGAACTCAGAGAGATTTAATGCTCTGAGGAGTAGATTTTTGAACCAAGCTTTGAAGTATCTTGGTGTTCCTTATGCAAAAAAGTATCATGAGAAAGGCTGTAAGTTTAGATCAATTTGTGTTATGTCTTGTATCATTTGTAAAACAGATTGTGCAAGCTTTAGATCAGCTAAAACCAGGGATGTAGGAAGCATTTCAAAAGTGGGGACAAGAAGTAGACACAAAGAGCTGTTAAAAAGATAATTTCCCTCTTTTTGTAATTAGTGGAGGCACATGCCCCCTATGCTCCTGGATTACTACATTTCTAGCTAAGATGCTTTGTAGAGGGTTTGGAAACACTAGTGGTTAACAAAATGATGACACCATTGAGTTCATAGCTTCTCTTGCACATGCTTCTTATACTAGAATTGTTTCAATGAATACTTTTCCTAAAATGTCTCATAATACTCATGTGTTCTTTCTCTTAATACTCAAGTTTTTCTTTGTACCAATCAGAATTAAATTTTTTTTCTATTTTAGCACCAGACTACAATGCACCACTATTTCTAGACTGCTGTGCATTGGTACGCAGGGTTCTGTGTGATTTAAAAAATGAATTTGGTTTTCGAGTTGGAAAGTGGAACCAAGCTTACCAGGTTTGTTTAGTTTGTTCTGGTTAAATTGTAGCCAACCAATAATAGGAAGAATTGTTTCACTCATTTGTCCTTACCATGAATGAAGACTTGGGCCTTTGATATGGAATTCTATTTTGGAACATGGCAAATCAGGCTGAAATATTTAACATCTTTTTGAAAATTTATTTCTATAATAGTACAGTACCTATTAAGATTTGGCTAGATTTAGAGTATGACACTTGATGAGACCTCATGCATGCACAGTCATTTCTGGTATTTACCTTTCAATGGCTTACAAAAATTGGTTCTCTAAAATAATGCTATGGCAGGCCTGGCCATTTGAGGAGAGCCATAGCTCTCCTCAAACGCTGGAGGGGAGCTAGAGATTGCTCTCCTAAATTGTTCTAAAAAGCAAATTTGCTCTCCTTGAAATCAATTTTTCCTTTGTTTCTATTCTTATAGCTCACCTGAATACTACTAGGAGAACTTTTTACTGCTCCCCTGTTGAAAGTCTTACGGCCAGGCAATTCAGAGTGCAGTAGAGTATTTAAAATCTGACCTACAGTACTACACTGATTTTGTGCATTCATTTGCTATACTCTGCAGACTGGACAAATGGTTTATTGATTCTCAAGAAACAACTATCCATGGGCCTAAAGAAAATGAGGATATTTAGTTTTCTTTGGTAATTTTATTTAGAGAAGGTTATCTTGTTTTTATTTTGTTTGAAGTTTTCCTATAACAAGTATTTGCTAAGTGAGTGCTTCAAAGCATAAAATCTTTGTATGTTCTAACCTTAAAGATAACCTTTTTTAGTTTGACACTCTTCCAATCACAATTGAGAAGGAAGAAGATTTGAAACCTGGTGATTTAGTGTTTATCTCAGGAGTCTATTTCAACCCTGAACGTGAGTGTATAAGTTGTACAATTTATTGTGCATGAATTTAGGTTTTATTTCATTAAAGTTTAATTCAAAATCTACTAAGAAACTGAGAAACTTTTGAAAACTTTACAAGTTCTAGACATTTTGAGAGTAACAGCATAGATTTGCTGTTTGACAGATTGCTCTATCATGGTTGCCCAAACAGCATCAAGCAGCTAATTGCCTTGATCATGCAATTGATTCATTGGCAATTTTGTAGACACCTTTGCAGAGTTGTTAGTGTGTTTTGATTCCTTTAATAGCAAACTTTGGTATGATTTATATTCACTTGATGTTTCCTTAGTACCTGCAATATGAAATGAAAAATTTCTGATCACTTTATATTGATTCATGAATAAAACTAATGCTGATAAACTACTTGACATCGTGATATTATTAGCTTCCATCTAGATAACTTTCCAGTTTTTTGATACAGGTTGTGAGAGAATCATTATAACTTTGTATATATGTCTGCCAACCAAAGTTCATTTTGTTTATCTTCTGAAGGTAAACGACAGAAACACAATATGGTTCATGTGGAAATTTGGCTCGGGGATGGAGAGAAGACCATTGGGGCTAGATATCATAGGGGGAGGTAAGAATATTGCTAAATAGATTATTTAATTTAGATTGTGTAATGAACCATAGAGTAGTAAGCTCGTTTTCCTCTTATTTGCTTTGACTAGCTAGGACACAATTTACAAACTTGTTACACATTTGCTCAAGAACCAATATCCACTTCTTCCTGATATTTGTTTCATTAAATATATTTTTCATTATTTATATAGTTTGGTGGCCTGCCTTAAAGGACGTTTTTTTCTCTCAGGGTCCAGATTCATGACTCATACAAATTTGTTTCAAAGAGTTATCACAGCATGGTTTACCACTTTAAGTCTATTGATACTTGGTTGAACGGAATATGTCGTAGGTGCGTATATGTATTAGACGCGTGAGGTTGTTGGCAGTAATGTCTAAAGAAATACTTACTTTTCTATTTTGTTCTCATTTGTCAGCACTTCTGCAATTGCCCATTTAGTTTTCCTGTTACTCCTTAATGACTCTAGTCCCTAGAGTATTGCCAGCGACGCAGGAGAAGAGGACGCAAAAGATGGGGTGGCCAAAGTACTTTTTTCATAAAAGTGCCCTTGACATCGGCTTTTTAAATTACCAAAGACGTTGATATGAAATTATAGTAATGCCTTGCTCATGACGAAATTCTTCAAAACCTTTAACACAATTTCTAACACGAAATGCTAGCCAGTTTTTAAGATACTTACAGAATATCGAAATAAAATGGCAGTTACGGATGAATTCGTTGAAGCTGTGAATTAATTTCCAAGTTTACTTTACTGAAACCTGTCCCCTTGCTTTTTGGTCGTCCCAGCGTCTATGAGTATTGCTTACCTAACTCCCTGTTCATTAAATATTGAAACAGTATGTGCTGCAATATTTCTCATCATGGAGATACATCTTATTATAACGAACATCAACAAACTATTGCCGTGGATATCATTGTTACCCGGTCTCTTGTAGAATTCTCGATGCTGCTTGGGCAGTGCTGCACATCCTTTGTGTGTTAAACCGAATATTTCTAAGCTGTTTCTTAAGCCTGAATTTTAATGCGATAATGAGGCAACCACTCTACAACTGTTGCTGATATTTTTAAGCTGTTGAATTTCTAACTCCGGCCTTTGCAATATGTAACAGTTCTAAACCTCATAGTAGCTGGCAAAAAATTAGATGGCAACAGATACATAAATTCGTTCAATGGTAAAATCCGTTTTGAAAGAAGAGTAGGCATGATCTAAAAGTTAGCACTAAAATATGGAAAATTGGTTACAGCCTTATTCGGTTCATATTTGTACTCAAATGAAAATAAACTTCTAGTAATATTGCAAGATTGGTTCATGAGATTCAAGTGGATCATGAAGAGCAACATAAGCATAGGTAGAGGGAATCCATGAATGAGAAAGATTCCCATGCGTTATGTTGGTATTAATAAACCTATCTATTGATATTGCCTTCCTGTAGTTTCTGTTCTGAACATCCTTGGACGCGATCAAAATACTTAAATCATGGCAAGAAGTCGATTTTCAACGCTCAGTTTGAGAAAGACAGTGACAGTGAATCTGCAAGTGGCACTGATGACGAAGACCAAGAAACTGGACACAAGAAAACTGAAGACACAAACACGAAGTCTGACGAGCAAGAGTTGCAATTTTTATTTATCGAAAAGATTAGCACCTCTCCTGACAAATCTGCTGGATTCTTTGATACAAATTCAGAACAACACATACAGCCAGATTGTCTAGATAATCCAAATCACTCCTATGATTATGTTGACTTGGATGAAAGCTGCTACTGTGTACAAGAGTGCATGTGTAATTGCAACACCTGCTCTGCTATAAATAAAGAGTACGAAAACAACCTTGGTACCACGGCAAAGGAACTAACTGGCATGGACAAGCACCGTTCTCTTGCACCGGGTAATGCCACTAAGAAACAAGCTGATAAATCAAAGGCTTCGTCAAAAATGCAAAATGGTATTTGTTTTTACTTTTTGCTGATAACCTTGTCACAGATCTCGCTCCAGCGCCATCTTGCCTCTTATACTAATTCCATGATATAACTGCTGAATTTTGATGCATTGTGTGGTAGTGTTTCATAGTCATAAAGATATCAAATTGATAGCCTTGTGCCTGTCGGTATGCCGTCTACAGCTTCCTAAAAGACATATTGTATAAAATAACCTCGAACAGCATCATTATTTGCAGCCAAGGACACAAATCTTGTTATGAACTTGGCTATCTGTGCACTGATCTCTCTCGTTCTACTAAGTATAGATCTAAATTTAGTGCATAGCTACCCATGGCTTTTCCAATTACCAGTCCAAATAAATGTTCTTTTTTCTAGGCGCTCACCAACCAACGAATAATACATCTTCAAGAAGATCCCGTAGCAAGTCGCCATCAAAGGCACCATTGAAGCAACCAACGGTTTTAACGTCTTCAACCTCCAGGGGTCGAAAAAAGCCAACGCCAAAGTTTTACATAGGAGGAAAGAATGGTGTCGCGTTGTAAGTAGCTTTATAATACATTACGTCACGTCATAGTCAGACAATGTCGGCCAACAAAGGGTGGGGATTTAGTGCAACTTGGTAGTTTCCAATCGGCAAGATACGAAACCAAATCCACTGTTGGGATTCGTGATATTTCTTCAATTCTTCATTATAAAAGCATTTCAGCTTTTGAAGGGTATGCATGTTTAAATTTTCTAAAGGTAAGCCCCAGGTTTGCATGTTGAATAGAACAGATTTGCTGTCAAAGTGTCTCCCATATATTCATATGTTTTTCAGAGTGGAGAAACCACTGTTGGATAAAGGCTGGCAGCGAATAGACGACAATAAAGATTTATCCTACTACCTAAAATGGGTTGAATGCAAGTCGAATATTGATTACAAGAGTTTTCGACCTGGTAAGTTTAGTGTATCAGTGAGTCGCACATAGCTATCTAGATAGAATAATCAGAGAGGCATACAGCTGTCTAGATAGACTAATCAGAGAGGTATACAGTTCTTTGGACTCAAATTGACTGGTAATAGGATTCCACTTATCTAACCAGATACAACAAAGGCCTTATCTCCGGTACATCATATAAATTCTGTAAATCCCTTCAATGAAAACCTTCAGTTTCAAGAGTCAGACTGCTCGAACTGTTCGTGCGTTTTGTTTTACAAATGCATTTAAGTTGCAGGGTCAGATTCTTATCTGAAAGGTCTATTTTGATGATGGAAAGCCTGGCAATAAGGATGTCTTGTCGCAAAGTTTGGACTACAATGCTTTTAAAAAACCTTGTTATATGTTTGATAAAAATGAACCATCAACCAAAAAAGAGCCTTTAGAAGCAGATTTGTTATAGACAGAAATTTTTATCCAAAATTTTTCGAAGGTAGCGATTAAACTATTTTGTGGCAAGACTTCAGCCATTAGATGACGTATTGACTCGATTTATAAAGTATCCAATTTTTGAATAATATTGCTACAACAGCTAATTAATCTTTACTTCTTAAAATGAATTATTTTGAAGGTCATACAATTGCTTTTGATTGACATTACAGGTGAGCAGCTCGTCAATCACATACCCAATGGTAGTTGTTTGACCACCAAAACAGGGATGCTTAAATCCCTTCACGAATATGAAAAGCTAGCTAACCGCAAAACAGGAGGTGCATCGAGGTTCGTACAAGCATTGCCACTAATAACTTAGGCTCCCCTTGGAATTATTTCATAACAGTCTTTATTTCATTTTTCGTTACTCTGAAATGATTTTAACTTTGGTAGCGGCTGCCTGGGAATACAAACCCAAAATCTCATTTTGATATGCTTTTGAACATATATTGAATTATGTCACCCTTTTATTTTATGTTTAAATTAAAAAAGCTAGCTTTTTCCATAAATAAGACAAGGCTTTATGCGATTTTGCACTCCATCATGAATCTATGCCATATTTGCCTCTACGTAGACACGTCTTTGCAGTAAACGAGAAAAACCTTCCAAAAACAGGAGAAAAATATCTCCTTTTATATCAATTATTTTCACTTTAGTATTCTAAGCCTTTTCAGTCATGTTGCTATTGTGGTTCGTTTTTAAGACTTCATTCTTTTATACGGAAGTTATTCCTGCTGAATCAATAACGAACATATTCCTAATATAAATGTTTTTGTAAGCCAATGTCTTAAAAAATATTTTGCCTAGCCAGAATAATCTTATTTTCTGAAAGACGCGAGGATTGGGAATACTGAGAATTTCTAGATGCTTGTGCGTACAAGGTGTTCATCAACAAGAATTTTGTTAAAAAAAATTTTTTTAGCAAGTAAATCATAATATTGCAGTGCTTTAAGTATCGTATTTAACTGCTAGAAAATAAAACTTGACTAAACATCGCTCGACTCTTTGAATCTGTCAGTTGAAAGGCCGTTTTGTAGTTTGCGTAACTGAAAATATCGAACTGCTAAAGTGTTATCTAGTGGTTGCATATTTTCAAAAAATACCCGATAGAAATAATTCGTGATTATTTCATGCGTTGATAGACATATCAGAGTATATTTTAATGATGGTGTTGAATATGAATGTTTTTTTTATTTCAGCGATTTAGATCTACGTGAGTTTTATCCAGAGACTTACAGAATCGAGAATAGGTTTGACTACGAAAAATTTACCAGCGTCTTCAAAGGTTTGCCATTCATATGAATTGTACCCCTTCTGATATAACATTTCTTCACTATTTTGTAATGCTCAATTTCTTTCAAAATCAAAGACTTTGAGTAAACGTTTACAAAAGTCCAAGCTTTTGTAAAAGATTTGGGCACGTTTGGGTGTTTTTTTTGTTAACATGCCCTTGACTTTTACGAACTACTTGCTGGCAGCTAATCTCTTAATATCAGATGTTATTAAGCCTACAATGCTCGCCAACTGCTGTGGAGCATGGTCATAATCTTTTTAACCAATGTTGCTCCCCTTCCTCTATCATGTTGGATTTTGACTAGATAGTGAGGAAAGATGGAAACAGTTGGAATGAAAACAGTGTATCCAATGTTCAGAAAAATGTTCATCTTCCTTCCCAATATTTATGAGCATCTTCGGCATCTTTTCAGTTTTTGCCGTCTTTGGATCAGTGACGTAACGAAGATAGCCGGATCCCCTTAGGAGTATTAAAGCTTCCCCCCCCCCCCAACGGCATTAATAAAATTATATAGTTATAGAAAAAACATAAAATGGTAGTTGACAGACATTCTATTGATTTAGACTGATATATCACACAGGCTTGAGGCCCCTTGAACACGTTTAACACATTGCCTATACCAGCGTCAAAGTTAAATAACATGGAAAACATTGTTGCTGGGGGCTCCTAAAGAGTGTTTCGGACCCTTAGCTTTCAACTAAAAGTAACTTTAGTCCGTTATGCCACTACTTTGGATATAAGTCTTCAGCTTGTTTTCCACGGCTACTGTTATTTGGGAGCATGTATTTGGCTGCCCGTCTTTATACCCATATTCAGCTGCGTTTTTTCTGCTTTCTCTTTTCTAATTAGTGCTTTGTGAGAGGAAGTATATAAATACTTAAAAGAAATTTGTTCTTGTGTACTTTCCGAATCCTTTTGTGCATGAACCTCAAAAAATGTCAAAATATGCATATGTCTTCTCTATCTTTTATGATTCAATTAGTCCTTGTGTTTAATTTTTTCCATCCTTATTGCTTGATTTGCAATTTTCATCGTTTTGTTTAGATGGAGAAACTTGGATTTGTAAACCCAGTGGGATGAACCAGGGCAAAGGGATTTTTCTTGTTCGAAACCCGAAGGAGCTTCGTGACGTAATCGAAGACAAAGACTCAGAAAAGCGACGCTCTCAACGATCAACCCGAATAATTTCGAGGTAAAATTTTGTACTTGAGTTGACCAATGTGATTGGGTAGTGCCTTTTTTGTCTACCAATGGTACTGATTAAATTGCCAGATTCATATATAGTTTAGAGTACCAAAATACGACGTCATCAAAATATGTTTTTAGAACATTTGGGTTTTGACCACATGACCTGAGAAGCATAAGAAAAAACTTTAAATATGCAAATTAAATCGACTATGTAAAAGTGGCCAATGGCAGATTAGAGGTTTGCTAACGGATTACTGTTAGTTTTGCTTGGTTCATAAAGTTATGGCAATAGACCAAATTACAGTGATTGGGTGAGGAAGGGTTCAGATTTAGGTGGCCATATCTCAACACATTTAATTGTCTACGTACATTGAGATGCATTTTATGATGCCTTTTATGATGTGCGATCCAAGTTCAAAAATTCTGCAAAAATGTTTTTGTGATGTCATCACTTAAGAACTTTATTACCAATATTTGAGGTGTAAACACACCTCTAGAGCTGGAGACTACAAACTCTTTCAAAGTTGTATCATCAATCCTATCCAGATTTGTAGGCTCGACTCCACAAAATACTAATCATAACTTGCCTATATTCCAGATACATAGCGAACCCTCTATTGGTGAACAACTGCAAGTTTGACATTCGTGCCTATATGCTAATCACATCGACAACGCCTTACTTGGTGTTGTATCATAATGGATATATAAGAGTTGCTTGCGAAGCGTATTCCAGCCAGTCAACAGACCTTACGTCCCATCTTACTAATCAGGTACTACTTTTAGAAAAAGCTCTGCAGAGCGAATTTTCCTTTCCTTTTCAATATCTTCGTTAACACATTGAAATCCTGATATTACTACAGAAATATGAAGTCCAAATGTTAAACCTTATTGGAGTATTTGACATAAACCACATTTTTGGAAACCCAATGCTTATCATGTCAAAAATATGGCAAACAGTCAAGGCCTTGCAATTCAAACCACTGCAATAATTAGACACGATTTTGTTTGCTGTAGACATTATTCGTTCTCCGTAGTGTACGGTATATATGCTACCTTTTGTAAAAAGTAGCTGAATCCGTATGTCTCTTTGGTATTTTCTTAATAAGCAAAACTTTCCTTTAAGTTTGTACAGAAAAAGCATCCGGGTTATCAGGAGAAAAGAGACGATTCTGTTTGGTCGTTTGAAAAGCTAAATAGTTATATCGAAGAGCATTACAAGGAATCCAAAGGCCTGGTGGATGACTGGGTTCTCACTACAATGACTGTGAGTCGTTTGAATTCCACCTGTGTATTTTCTATACGTTAAAGCTGGTGACATTTGTATCGACAGGGTTTAAGAATTTTGCTGCTTTGTAAAACTGTAGAATCCTAAGAATATCCTTTTTTTGAACAAATTTTTATCACTGCATTTTTGAAAGACTTTTGACGGCAAAATTTGCACTTTCTGTGGTTCTGAAACACCCTTTTTTTGCCAAAAATTCAGTTATTACATCTTTTTAGAAAAATTTTCAGAATTCAATACTTTCGCAGGAAAATCCAGTGTAACGAAGCATAGGTTTCCAATCTTTGCTTGGCTGGGCGTCCAAAATTCTCCACATTACAATGATGAATCAGAATTTAAGTAGAAGAGAACAAACGTGCCTCGCAGCTAGATGTAGGCCTATTTAGCACAATTTAACAAACGCTCACATAAAAAAATAAATATGTTAAGTGTGCAAAAAGATAACTTGTCTTTTTTGAAAAATTGATTCCTTGATAAATCTATGAAAAACTGTCGTTGTACTCATCAACACATTTTCCCAGATTTTAAGTTGCGAAGGCTTGAAATTTCCCCTTTGAAACGAATCAGAGTTAGAAAGTTGCGGGAGGGCTGTGGTAGTATTTCATAGATATAAGGATTGAAGCTATTGATATTTGCACGAGCTCTATTGTTTGCGCCTCTACATCGCTTTTGTGAATAATAAACAAATTATCATAGCGCTTATCGTTTATCTGTCTTGCAGGATCGAATTAAAGAGATCATGCTTATCTGTTTCAAAGCTGTCGAGAACAAACTAGAAAGGAAATGTGGATACTTTGATCTTCTTGGCTTCGATTTCATGGTCGATGATAACATGAACGTGAGTAGCAATCCCAGAATAAACTGCAGTGGGGCTTTAATTGAAGAACTATGTAGAGAACCACAAAGGGCTCCGTGATAACGAGATTTTCTGAAACTGAGGCTTCTTTAAATCAGGGCAATATTTAAGTGGACCAGATGTTTACCAAGTAAACCGGGAAGTTTGTTTTAAAGGGGGCTTGTTGGTATTGTAGACGAGTGGTCAAGGCATTAAAAATATAATGGGTTTGAGTCCAGTCGGGATCACTTTCCACAAGCTTCCACCCAACTAAACCGCAGGTTCACATTAGTTTTAGGGTGCAAGATCAACTTTTAAGGTGCAAGATAGAAAAATCTTGCGTGTTTGTTTGTTAAATCGTCAGAGGGGGTCTCTAAACCGGCATTCCGAAAAACATCGTTGCATTTATGATTGTGCGAAGCGTTGACGCGCTGAATCTTCATTTCCTTATTTTCTTTCCTTATTTTCATTTTTATTGACTTTCGAAGCATATTCTGCCAGAATTGACTGTTCAACATTTTATCGTAGATTTGGCTGCTAGAATGCAACGTGAACCCTGCTTTATTCACTAACTGCGAACCCTTGAGGCAGATTATACCAGACATTGTGGAGGAGACGCTGCGTGAGTTTTCAAGTTTTCTAATTAGTTTGACAAATCAGAATTCTTTTCTATTTCCGAGACTCGTCCTCTTTCTTTCTTTTCTTTCTCTTTCCAAGTCATTTCCTTTTGAGGCTTGGATTAGGCATTGGTTAAAGATGTATTTCACAGCAGTGACTTGGCTCTACTGACATCTATCTTTTTGCCATTGATACTTTTGTCCTTTAGAATTGTAATCTTTGACTGCAATTTCCTCTGTTTAGTGTTATTCAGAATCAAATGACCTGATCACAATACTATTTGAAACATCTCTGAATTGATTTAAGCATTGTTCTTGTAGCTAAATTATTTTTGAAGTTTATTTGCTCAAGGTGATTTTTATTGGGAGAGGTTTAAAAGGCTCTGTGATGAATTTCAGTAATCTTCCAAATCCGCCTTGAGCAGTTCCAAATGTAATGCGGGGCATTGATTCTTAAAGGCAACGGGCAGATACTAAAGTGGCTAAACACATTTGTAAAGCAACTATTTGCCAATCAATGAACGTCTCAGTGATTGGCAGAGGGCTAGAGCCACTTGAATATATGTCGAATGCCTTTAAAACGAAACGAAGGAGTATGAATATGGAGAAAAGGAATCAAAAGGTCCATGGTAAAATAACAGTGGGCCACATGGGTCTCATTTGTTACAATTTGACAAAAGAATTCACCGAAGATATCTTAAGTGTGTAGTAGTAGCCTGTTACTCGCGTACCTGTTTTAGGCCTATTGTTTTGTCTATATTTGCCTTTTAGGGAAGACTACCAGGAGCGCTGAGTTTCTGGTTTTGTCTTTCTTTAAGCAGGCAGCTAGTGGTTGTTTTGGTTTAAAATAAAGTAATGCGAGGTTTTTATTGCAGTGATCTGTATCGAAGCGTTCGAAAATAAGTGCAACAAGAAGAAGTTGAACCCTTTAGAGTCGCTAAAAACATTCGAAGTTCTCTTTGATGAAGAAAGGAAGATTTGTTTCCAGAAAGCTGAATAATCGGCTAAACTATATGATCCTCTTTGGGGACTTTTAGAGGAGCTGTACATAGTCCTGTGGGTAGAAGTTTCAGGCTTTGTAAGTATCACTATACAAGACAATTTGTACATCATTGGGAACTGTATTGTGTAGTGACTGTTGTAGGGGTAGTGGGGAGTTTTAAGACAGATTTCTAAGCTATACTTTGCTAGTACTCTTAAAAGCTGGACTTTTTGCTAGCAGCCAGTATAAAGTTTTGAACACACAGTTTTTAAAAATTTTCCAACGAACAAAAGACAAAAGTAGACACAAACATGAAGTACCGACATGTATCTTCAGTTCAAGGGGTTAACTTGCAAACTACACTCAGCAAAATGTTGGTTAAGGAGTAATTTTCCTCAAAACTTTGTACTAAACTGAAAAAGATCTCTTTTCCAAAAGCATAACGCATCTCTCAGCGCAAACATTACTTGTATTCGCATCTCTCAGCGCAAACATTACTTGTTCAAATAATTCAATCTCCTGCCTGGGGTCTAATTAGGTTTTGGAATCTGAAACCTTGCTTAGGTAGCTTAGATCAAATTATATTTAGAAATCGCAGAATTATTTCCACTGCTAGACATCAATGTAGAGCAAAAGCCTTAAAGCTCATTCTTAATGGGATACATATATTGAAAGCAAAAAATAACGTAATGTATTGTATCTTGAGAATCAACTGTCAAATGGTTGCCAAACTGGTTAGAGACGTGACAAGAAAAGTGAAAAACTAGGTCAATCTCTGAACGATACAATCGCTCATATATATGTATTTAAGGGAAACGAAATATGTAGATATAACATCAAAGTAAACAACTTGGTTTTTTTTCAGATGGATTCTTTCAGATTTGGGATTTTACCACTTTAGGTCTTGGAATATTACTAATCTTCGGGTAGTTTTGAATTGTTTTTAACAGTACTTAAATAACACATATCATAAATTAAATATATGGGACCGAATTATTTGCCTCTTTCTTTGCATATTCCTGTTTGCATTAAACAAAAGAGTTTCCAGCAATAGTTTCAGATTGGGACCAATAGAAATACTACTTCGAAGGGAAAATGTATTAAAAATCGACCAATTCTAATTTAGAATTTCATTACCGAAGTAGCAAATTTTTAACACAAAAATTGTCTTGTTATAAGCGATAAAATAAAACTTTCGATTTTCTTGTCTTCAATCACAAGCTGCCGCGAGAGATTGTTCACTTTGGAGATATTGTAAATTCAACTTTAGTCCCGGGAGGAAGGTTCTTTGCATGACTGATAATTATTTTATTCCCAACCTGCTGCCAAGTTACACTTTGGGAGGGCGAGATTTCCACCATATATCCCTGGGGATAGTGGAGTTTTTCATTGATGTACACAATACTCTGTGTACTTTTGCAGTCTGTTGACACAGAGTAGGCCAAGTTGAATCTGTGACTATTGCGATCGTACTTGAACGAAATGGTATTTCCAGCAACAGCCTGTGGAAATGTGCGACTCGTGTTGTGTAGCCAGTATTCGTGTACAGTTGCATTCTTATCACCACGAGGAGAAATGAGACAGCCAAGGTGATTCTTATCGCAGCCGTACGCCTTGTACAACCAGCCCATCCAAGACTGCATGTGTAAGTCAGTGAGATCCATTATCTCGTACATATCTTCAAATGCTTTGTTTGAGCTTCCTGCCGTCCAAAATTCAGTCAAAACCCCACCGCATTGTAGGCGCTGCAGATCTTCTTTTCGAATTTCGAACTGAAATCTTTTATTGAAGTCAGGGGGTTCATAGTAATGGTAGCTCAAAACGCTCCTATTCTTGTATTCTTCTCCCCCTGGTACTTGCTTGAACCCAACGGCGAAAAAATCCCAAGTTGCGCCTTCAAAGAACAAACTGTGCCTCGAATCCACTTCTCTGATTGCCTTTTGTAGGACCTCGTATGCGGGAGCGAGGTTCTTTTCATCCGCTATTCCAGGCGCCATTAGAGTGGGATCCCTACAAATTGAATTATTGCACGTCACATAAGAGCTCTTTGCTCGATGAAATTGTTAGCAACGCAGGTCTAGTCTACAGTACTGAATAAACTTAGCCTTCCATTTTGTACAACACCCCGACTGAATCCACTGTTCATATTTTGTGTGGCCAAGCTTCTTTCAGATTAAAATTCAAAAATTGGAGCAGAAACCCAAGCCTGTATTTCGACTGAATTAAGGTCCGGACAAGGTACTCGGGAAGAAAATCCGAATGCCTGTTTGGTGTGATATGATCCGAAGTGTTATCATTAAACACTATCATATCACAAACTGCAGGAAATTGGGTGAGGCTGTTACAAAATCTCTGTAGGTTCTGGTAGTGATATGGTGTTCGCTTCCAATCAGTTGCGTAACGGGCTAAATTTACCTTTAGTTCCAAAACTAAGGGCCCCCGACCTTTAGGGTCCCCAAGCAACAATTTTTTCTATATAATGGTACTGTGAAGCTGTGATAAACGAAAATGTAATAAACGAGTTCAAGGGACTCCGAACCTCCATGATAAATCATTCTAAACGGTTGGAAAGTCTGTTGAATAAAATTATATGTTTTGTCTTTATTGTTTACAATTGGGCGCCCCAAGCTGAAAAATTCCTGGGGGACCCCGAATACCTCTGTTGTGGCACTGCTTTCAATACTTGAAAACTCTAGCCGATTTTCAGGCAATCTTTAGAAGAAGACTTTTCAAACGTTTCTCACATAGTCAGTTGATGGATTGCTGGAATAGTATTTACCATGTGGCAAATGGAGCTGAATTTTGTGACAAAAATGAACTAAAAATAAGCGCATCAGATTTTTCCGAACGTATAGCGTTACAATAGCATTGCAAAGTACCCTAGTTGCCTCGTTGCTACTGTGGAATGGACGTTCTGCTAGCGTCGGTGCACTGTTTCTTAAAAAACTGTAACAAATGAATGCTGAGCCGTTCACCTGTAAATGTCTCCTGAAAATGGCTCGTTGATAAATTCATAACCAATGACGCTGTTTTCATCCTTGAATCCCTGTGCTGTCTTTCTCCAAAAATCAGCCCATGCATCAAGCAGACCGTCTGTGTTGTTGTACAAGTTTTGAAAAGCTGCTGCAGCTGCTTCGCTGAAGTAGTAATCCCCCCATTCGTGTTTATCACAATCCTTCTGGTATGGATAGCCAGTGCTTGGATCCAGGGGGTATTTGTCTTCCATTGGGAAGGGGAAATTGTCAGCATTGCCTGAAATAGAAGAGAGGATGTTCGGTTATTCATAATCATACAGTGAAAACCCGATAAACTGAACTTTAAAGGGAACCATAAAAAAGTTCGTTATATCGGGAGTTTATAAAACTGGGAGAAAAAGTTTTTAGGGCTTTTCGCAGTACACACCTAAAAATATATTTGGTGAGCTTGTTTAGGCTATCTCCAACCTCTGTGCACATTTTACTCCAAAAACCAAGCTGAATTCGGATAATACTACTGGTTGGTCATTGAAAATGAAGATCTTTTTTTCTTCTTATAATTTGGGACCAAGTGGTTGGCAAAGCTGGTAAAAAACGAGGGGCAATTCACTCTTGCAAATAGCGTACGAGATTTTCCCTAAAACAAAAGGATTTCCAGGGATCCTCATACAAAACGACAGGATTCTCACAAAAGGTGTACGAGATTTTCTTGGAGTGATTTGCCCCTCGGTAAAAAACAGATGAAAAATTTATGAAAAGTTCGTTATATCGAGGGTAATTTTAAAGAAGGGACCCAAAATTTGGTTCGTAATATCGAGAGTTCGTTATATCCGGGTTTCGTTATACCGAGAAAATTTGCAAGGAGTTTGTTAGGCAGAATCCAAGAAGGGACCAGACATTTCGGTATTTACACCGGGAAGTTCGTTATACCTGGGGTTCGTTATATCGGGATTCCACTGTAATTAGACGACTGCAGTGCCCAAACATGCAACGAATCGATTTTTATCGATTTGGCAATCCAACGAGTTTGAATTAAACCGTACAAATTGGCTTGACCAAAATATCTTTCATCAATGTGATGGGCACATGCTAATTTTTGTTACCTAATTTTCTTAAAGCTAGTTTGTCAGTTCGGTCTGTTTTTTAAAACTAAATAAATCTTAATTGAGAAAAAGAAAAGGGGGTCTGCTCAAGAACTCTCCTCTTGACAGAAGACAGTCTATAAGAATTTAATTGTATGTGATGGCAATAGAGGAATAGAATGTTATGGAATCATCACAATCTAGACCAACGCTCCTTACAGACTCAATAGTATTGGCTAGTATTGTTCATAGTTCATGGTACCGTTTATTCCAGTATAATATTCATTTATTAATTGTCTACAAACTAAAGAGGCAGTAGAGTAATAAGCACTTGCAATGTGCAAGCTTCAGGAGATTATGAAAACTGAAAATAGAACATGATAAAATACCTGTGTTAACCGCCCAGTCCGGGAAGCCTTCGACGCAGAATTTTGGGGACATAACATCCTGATGCATGTCAAGCAGCGTGTAGATCCCATATTTGGCAGCCTTTGAAACAATGGTTTTTATTACCTCCATATAAGTCTCGTTATACTGGCCTCGTTTTGGCACATATCCTGGCAACATCATGCCTGCAAATTAGGAATATAAACTTTGGTGAAAGTAGTCCTATGATTATACTCTCACTTGTTGTAAGAAGCTAGTACAAGATATTAAAAAATTGCAAAATGCAGAATTGTAAAATTTTGTTATTCTTTGAAAACATGATTTTCTGGTTTCCATAAAACTTCAGATTCAAGCCAAAAAGATTTTTCCAAAGCCACAGCAAATTATTCACACACAACCAACTTCCAGAAGCTTGTTTCATCTGTAATTAGATAAAATACTAAAATATAAAAATTCTTTGCCCCAGCATGCAATATCATATACAGAGCCAAAACCTGTTAAAAGATTGAGCAATGACATTGGTACAATAATAGCCAGAGCCTCTAGAATCTGGAAGGGAGCAAAAATTGAGCGTATTCCCTTTCTTCTTAAAATGATGGTACCAATGTCTTATTCGTGGTAGCGATGGGAGGTGTGGGATGTGAAACACAAGGGACGATAGAACAATATTTGGAGTGCGAGTGAGGCTCTACACAAATTGGTAAACTATATGGTTTGCAACCATTATATTGATGCTACAACCTTAAACCTTACATTAAGAGATATAAAAGAAAATGTGATGGATGGGAGGGCTACAGCCAACCCCCCATCCCGGTTCCCGCGTTTCTGTAACTCCTATCTAGGGGTGCTTCCTCAGCAAATTTTCAAAGTTGTCGGCAAATAAAGGATTCTTCACCCGGGCACACCACTCATTTGGACAGCAAATTGGACCTGGACACCCATCAAATACAAACACAACCGCCAGCTGCACCAGGGTGCATTCCATGTACTTAGGCCCGAATATCTTCGGCGTATACTCAGGTTTTTTTCGGCGTTCGGTGTGCAAACCAATAAAAAATTTTTTGGCGTATTTAAGATTTTTGTTAGTTGGCATGCTAAACATGAAGCCATGTACATAGTTAACGTAAAATAAAGACTCAAACACCACAGTTTTCTCTAATAATCAATTTTCTTTGTCTGGCGCAACAATTTTACTAATTTACAGTTTTACTAACTCAACTGCTTATATATTTTCGGCATACCTAAACCAATGCCCCGGCAGACCTTCGGCGTACAGTTGACATGGAATGCACCCTGGCAGCTGCGTCCACGGTAGTAAGAAAAAAACAATGTGGGTCTCACCTAGACGGATGACATTAAGTCCAAGATCTTGCATAATTTGCATATCAACCTCTGAAAAAGAGTCGTTTGTGTATCCCTCCAAAGTAGGGTGGAAAGGAAAGTGCTTGTACACTACATTTGTGCCATGGAAAAACCTTTCTCTCCCAAGGCTGTCGACCAGCTGTTGTCTTTGAGGATTAACCGAAATTAGTAGCGAGGTGTCGTCGTGAATAGGCTCTGCCTCAATGACGAGAAATTGGCAAATTATGGAAATCCCAAGCACAAATGATTTTGTAGCCATCTCTACAGAGGCCTGACCCAATCGTAGGCCCGCCCCGGTTCGTTCATGTGATGGAATCATGTGACAAAGAACACTTCCGCGTTTCAACCTCATTTTGGTCCTGTCCCCATCCATTGTTGGGTGATGTAGCCTAAATACACAAAGAGCCTTCACCGTCGCCCTTTACATGAGTTCTGAAGTTCATAAATCAAGTCAACACCAATTTGCACAAGAATTTCTAACATTATCCGCATGCACCCATCTTTTATAAGAACAGTTTAATAAGAACGCGAGCCTCAAAATTGGTCCAAAAATAAGAACAAGTTAAGAACAAGCTGAGGCTGAGATCACTGTAAATTGTAATTCTGAACAATTCTTTATCTTTGAAATTAGAAGCGTTTTGCCATCTAGGGGTGCTTTTTTGATAAATTTTCAAACCTCTAGGCAAATGTAGGATGCCTCGCAAACTTTGTTGGCAAACGAGGCCTGAATACCTCACTATATACATAATGTTGAATAGCAATTGCACTGCTTACACGCTAATAATTTTTCGAACAAATTATGAAAAATACATCCTCAGATATTCGAAAAGAACAGCCAGCTTGAGCTTCAATTTACTGGTTCTTATAAAAAGTGTATTTTACAAACAAATTCTAAACATGAAGACCTCATTTCACTTATTTTCACCTCCAGGTCGCTTTAGCTTTATTGAGCAATCTTCGAGTCGATAGTTAAGACAAATCATAGTATTTTACGCAGTTACCCAAATTATGCTTTGAAATAACACAACTAAGTTAAACAATTATGTACGCTTTTTGTACAAAAAATTTCTAAATGAGAAGATACAATCACCGTTACAGGGGATCGTAACAGGTAACAACCCAAGTGACGGGATCGTATCGTAAATGGGTGAAGGTTCAACAAACTTTGAGTAGGAAGGGGACGCAAGGGTAGAGACGCAAAATCTCAAGAAATTACGTCTGACTTGCACTATGAGTATAACCTGACTAATATATCTACAAAAATTATTCACACGCTTTTTTATAAGAACATTCGGCTCCAGTTTCAGCCTGGAGTTTCTTATCGTTTCGCGAAAAATTTCAGCCTCACGTGTAGATACCTACCTTTTCAGATAACCTTTGCTTGAAAAAGTAATCAATGCTGTTTTATTTTTCTGTTGCTATTCTTTCTTTTTCCTTGTATTTTATTTCTTGAGTTGAATCTCATCCTGCCTTGTTTCTTATGTTTTTTTAGGCAAATCTCAGCCTGATGTTTCTGATATTGTTCTTATAAAAAGAGTGTGTAGTACAGTGGAAAGGAGACAAAGCTTTCGTCAGTTCTACTACAGTATAGGGGGAGAGGCCTCGGCCCCTAAGTTCTTCTGGTGACAATTCGCTCTTTTTTCAATTTGATTTGCGTATAAAAACGCTGCTTTTGTCATTTGTATTTGATTTTGCCCCTACCTGATTCAGCCCTGAGATAACGAAACGCCATCGGCTAAAATGCTTAATTTTTTGTTTCTCTTTCGCTGTTTGCTTACTTTCCAACACCAATGCAAACCACCCATATAAGGACTGTGGCAAAATGTTTCCTACCCACAGGCTTGTTCCAAGAACACAGAGCTTGAGATAAGGCTTCAGGTCGGTAACACTTTCATCGGAGGGTCAAAGACAATAAGCGAGGATAGTGACGAGGAAGTTACAATTTCCTGAAAGTAACCCCTTGAACATATCTGATCTGTTACTTTAAAGATGTCATGAAAAACCAGGTCATATTTAATTAAGGCAGTCAAAGATTGTAGCTGTGAATCCCTCAGTTTTTCTAGCCACCGTGGCAACATACTACAGATTCTAGTTAAACGATGGGGACGAAATGTATTAAGCTTATAACCGATTTTAATTTGTGACGGACAACTACATTTTTGCGTATCTTAAATGCAAGCGTATCCTTTATGCAAGCAAAGAGATTAACATCAGTTGTGTGCCAAGTCATCTCTTGATGCTGAAAATGGGAAGCTGCTAATCGTTTGCATAAAACGTCTTCTTGCCTCGCTGAAAGTATAGAGATTCTGAAAATGTTAATGTCTTTCGAAAGAAAACGTTGCCACTCTTGATACTTAGACTGAGTGGAGAAATATTTAGACTTGGCTTTTTCTGGCAACTTATTTCCTTGTTGCTCTATAAATTGATGTAATAGAACAATGTGTAATGAAAAAGTTGCAAAGTCATAGCATGGTTAAACAATCCCCCGTCTATAACATAGTAAATATACAGTCATAAGTTTGAAAGAGCCTATGCAAGATTATATTTAAGCCACTGCGCATGCTCCCTGGCTGAATGGAAGCTAACTGTACTACTGGCAGTTACTCATCCATCAAGTAATGTATGAACCAGTTGGCTTTTTTCCCAGCTGGAAAAGTTGGACTAGGGCTATATGTCGATTCCACCCCCCCCCCCCTAATTCAGAAATCAGATAAAACCATAATAAATTCTTCTTTTATCCTGAATTAATCCTCTCTCCCTTTTACCCTGACGAAATACAATTAAATGAAAACGAAAGAGATTACAGGAGAACTCTACTCACTGTGTTTGGGATCAGGTCATGTGATTGTCTTAAGATTCAATGAATGCAAATGTTTCTGAAACAAGGCATCCCCCTTTTATTATGAGAATACAACTTATCAAGTTTACGGAAGAGAGGATTAATTCGAGAGTCTGAGAAAAGTAGCAAAATTCAAGAAGGAACCAAAGTCTGGGCGTGTCCAAGGAAAATTATTGTTTTCTAATAAGTTGAAGGCGGCTGTTCCCCAAAACATTGTGATAAATTGGCATCAGCAGACTTCGGTGCATGATTTGGGACAATATTTATGAGAAAATTTAAAAGCCATCAGTGCAGAATTCGGTAGTAATTTTGAAATAAAGTATTATGTTATACCCACAGCGCACCCGTTATCAAAATGTTTCCTTTCATTTCCAACAACGAAGGAATCACAAAAGTTAGAAAAAATTGAAATTGTTTTAGCATAAGAACCTTTGATTGAAAATTATTTCTTGGAATGTTGTTATGTCAAAATTTGATGTGACATGTCATATTCTGTTAATAACTACCTTATTATTTATAAATACGTGGGAAACAGTATTTGCAAGATGTTGTTATTCGTACTCTTGTATTTCACATGATAAAGCATCTTGTACTCCAATCATTTGAAAAAAATACGCAAAATGCAAATCCTGTTTCAAAATACAAACTAGAATTTTCTGTGAGCACAAAATGGTCTTTTTTGCAAATACGGTTCAATCTCTTTCTTAACATTATGATTGCCAGCAAGTTAATATTTTTTACTTACAGAGGGAATCAATAGAGAGGAGGAGGGGAAGGGGAAGTGAGCTACTAGAATCAAACGCGTAACCCACACATAATTGTCGAGAGCAAGATCTTTTTTATTCTAGAAAGGCCCTTTTCCAGGGATCCAGCATCCAATGATTGGTTTATTGCATCAGGGGTCCGCGCCACAGGTGGGCCGAGGGGGCTGAATACGAAGATACAAAACTCGATGCTTATCCAATGCAGCACAAAACTTATTTAATCACTTCAACAGTAATAGGGCAAGGGATAACTCAGTACTATACGGAGCTTCTCCGATTGAAATTGTTGCTTGGTTTCCAATCAAACTTCTAAATTCAAACTTGCTTATCCTGCTTTCGAGGAATTGTCAGATAATGTTCTAGAAAAGCCTCAGTTCTTCCTTGCATTATCCTTAGCGTAGCAGCAGGAAGAGGTACACAGCGATGTTACAGTAGCTTGTTGGATTTTGTTATCTTTTTGTTATAACTTCGGACCCCTGTGGTCAGTCGAGAGGAAGGAGTCAAGAGTCGAAGATACACGGAGCGGTCACGCAAGGAGTTGTGGCCGCATTTGAACTCAAACGAACGGTTTTTTATAGCGATTACGAATTATACATTATACTATCGACTTGTGTAAGCCATTCAATTAGTTATTTTACGGTAAATATAATCACACTAACTAAAACCTCGTTTTTAATGTTGGACGTCTTTGGTCATATTATGCCGAACCCCGTATACTACTTACAGATATAAGCTTCTACAGTTCGTGCCTTGTAGTGGTGTCTGCAAGATAGTCAAATATTCAACATAGCTAAAGGAGGATGCCACACACCCCAACCCACTCAATTTCAGGCTTGTCGGCAAATTTCTTTTGGATTCTAAGGAAATTACCTGAATGTTTCAAAGAATTAAACTTTGAAGATAAATTGACTAGGCCATTCATGCCTGAAGCAACTTTACGTGTATTTTCAAATGGCTTGAGATTCTCAAATCACTGGCAGCGGTTTGACCAACGGATACACCCTAGGAACGTCATTTCGAACAGCAAATCTGGGGATCTGCACCCCTGTCAATTTTCATTAGCTTCACCCCTGGTAACATCTTATGCAAAATGTATCTGCCCTATATTGGAGGGCACCACCGAATTAATTGTTTTTGTTGCCAAATAGCAACAGCTTTGTCAAAAACATGTCTCCCGCGTTGTTTCTCAAATCCTTGACATGGAATTCCAAATGTTTAAAAATGCCGTTCATGAAAGAAAATGAAACTGTTTTCTATATTTCGGAAGTATAGGAATCCCCTTCCCCTAGCAATAAAAGAAACTGCAGCTCGTTCCTAACTCCAGAGTTCGCCGTTGGCCAAAGGCGGACGCAACCAGAGGGGTGTTTGATTACAGGAAGAAAGAGGACTGACTCAGGCTACAAAATGACCCGGATACTTTTGCTGCTTGGTATGTTTCCAAACCTTCGTTTCTTTTATCTTTAGATCTAATCTTTTATAATTGGTATTTTAGAATGCTTTAAGTGATACGGAGCTTATCTGGCAGTTACTACTGCTCATGACATACCTAATTTCATACGCATAAAACAGTTCATTTGGCAAGGCGTCTGCTCAAAGTTTTTCTACGCAACCTCAACATTTGTACCAAAATTTTGTCATTATTGCCCAGATTTTGCACCGTTCCAACAATCTTTTCTTCAAAATTCATTTGACAATATTATTGCATTTCTCTGTCAAGAATCTGCTATGAAATTTCCAAGCAAGCAACCTTGACCAGCTACGCAGCAACGCTTTCAATGGTTTCTTCAATGCATCCGCACTGAGAACAGACAGAGCTCTGGCGTGAAAGTATCAGTTTCATTGAAATGTATAGGGCTGTTTTAGGTAGAAAGAGAAAGTGCTGAAAATAAAGCCGGAATGAAACAGCAAGCTAACTTTATAGATTTTTATCATTGCTAGAAACAGATCTTTATTTGCTCGATCGCATCGCAACAACCCCGAACGCTCATTATCATTCTCAAATGATTGTGACTATTGCTTCAGACACCCTTTCTGAAGAAACGTTAGCAGAAGTAGGGGAAGGGCAGTTTTCCATCATCATGTTTATAAGACATCTGCCAGTACTTTTTAACCGTGTAAGAAGGACAAAATGCAGGATAGGCTGTTCGCCGGATTCTGTGAATCTTGCAATGAATGATAATATAAAGGTAATATAATACAACGACGCAAAACGCAAAGCGAAACGAGGCAATAATCAAATGTTGTGTAATATAATTTTAAAATAAATTTAATGAAATAGGTGTGGCGTCACTGTTGCAACATCCTTACTTGTTTATCTTATTCTACCAGAAGAGGACACCTTTTACTTATACACTAACGGTTGGCCATCAGATCAGAGACTTTGCGCCAGGGCTTTGAACAGTTGTGAATTAAGAAGGGTTATTCCGCCAAAAAATGAAAATTGGCTCAGTCTTACGAAAGTACGCGGATCTCTTACTGCAACAAACACGGTTTCAGCCCTGAACTCTGTACCGCTTTGCGCAAGCCTGTAAAAATTGACAGGGTCAATGCACAACAAATTTTCACTTTGAAAGCGTTTACAGCAGCGATATTTGCTTTTGTTATTATTTCGGCACCGTCTGAAGATGGCTAGGCGTTGTGAGAGTCTATCTCTCCTCCTCCGCACTCTCCCGCGACACTCTATTTCCCCAACGCCCCAATTTAAGGAAGCTTCTTGGCAAATACCAAACTTAACATAAACCTTGTTTCTTTTCCTTCATTTGGAGATCTCTACTGCTCATGACGTAATCGCGTTGGCACTCTATGCTCACAAATTCATGAACTAACACTTTCACTTTCATTTTTATGCTAGCTTAAGAGGCCGCTTTCCATTTGATTCGGGCTGGTCGCGCGACTGAGCGAATGTGCTTTTGAGCATGCGCAAGATTCAACTTCCTCTTTCACTTCGAATGCGCGACCATTCGCCGAGCAGTTGAACTATTGAGCGACTGGTCGCGTGCAGCTTGAGAAAACATGGAAGGTTTGAAGAGCCAATGGACGGATCAGGAGATTGGCGGTGCCGTTAACTGGAAAGTACCACTGCCCGTCCGTAGAGAAAGAGAAAGTTTGAATGGCGCCTGAGCAAAGTGAATTTGTTGCATGACTTGAACAAGTCAAATTTAAACTTTCATTGATAATCGAATTTTCTTGGGTCGAATAGTTAACATAAACTGATGTCATTTGTGCTGCTTCCGAAGACAAAATATTCGAAGTTCCTTAGAGGATTTGGTTTAAAATTATTGCTGTTGGCGAAATACTAAAACCATTTGTTATGAGAAGGCAACTTAATTTATTAACTGATTTCATTGATTTCTTTGATTCTTTGATTTGCTTCTTTGATTTCATTACGAAATAGCTACCTCGCCCAAATCCTCTATCTACACTCTTTTTTCTATAAGAACCGGACCGGATAATTTTTGCTGAGGCTCGATGTTCTTGTTTTTGGATATTTAGAGGACTGGTGCTTTTGATATTGTTCTTATGCCAGCATTGATTTTTCTACAACTTCATAATATAAACTGTTTATGAGTCTATTAATCAATTTTGCATCACATTTTTAGTAGCAGGGTTTATTAAATGACATATGATTTTCAAAACACATTGCTTCACTTAGAATTTTTCTCCTCAGCCTTAGTGTTTTATTATGCTGTTCTTACTGTTGTGGCAAATCGAGCCCCAATAGAAAAGGATCGATGACCAGCCCCTTGCCTTTTAAATTTTGTATCCTGCTTTGGCAAAACTTGTGCTAATCATGTCACGTTCTATGAACGATTCTTTGACGTTGCCTGAAAAACGTTTTCTGCCACAAAACCAAAAAACAGAGGATTCAGGCTTTTAAGTTTTATCAAAAAGTGCTAAATTGAGAACTGCCAAACCAGTGAAGTAAATAGGCATAGTCGTAGGTGGCTGGGAGGGTTCCTGCCCCACAAAATGTATCGCATATCATGATTTAGGCTTAATTCATGCAGTTATATTTCAATGAAGCAATCATATGAGGGGAAGATCTAAACTAAACCCCCTTAAACGTATACGCTACACCCATTTATAAAGGGAGGTGTCCAAATTCCGCAACGCAGAAAAAGAAGTAGGAGAAAGAACATGAAAGCAGCGGTGTGGTGCTAGAGGGACTCAAGGGGGCTGAGCCCCCTTCCTAATTGGCAAATTTCTACTTTTGATAGTGTTTTTCGCAATATTTTGTCCTAGAGCCCCCTTTGTTATTTTGATAACATTACACCATTGCATGAAAGATTCCACAAAATATAAATATTTATGGAGTTCCCCCTTCCTCAATAAAGCTACTCTGTCTCTTCTCGTCAGACATTTATTTCAGTTGCGTGTTGTTCAATGATTTATCGTTTTGTTTATTTATTCAAACGATTCTTTTTTAGCTGCAATGCTGGCAGTATGCTCTGGCGTTCAGCTTATGGATAAAAGAGACATCGATACTGATTGTGTAGAGGTAAATATTTCTAAACACACATTTCAACTTTTGAGCCATTGAGAGCAGAAAACCATTCCATAACTCCACAGTGATGCATTCCACCCCACCTGTGATGTAAATTTCTCGAACAATCATTCTTTGAATTTGAAAATTTGCACGATTTCTCGTTTCTGTCTTATTTTAAGTGTTAGTAAGGTTTCCGTACCCCACCTTCAAAATCAGTATTGCTCAATGGCCGGTTTTCTAGAAGATAAAAGGAGGAAATTTTTGCAGTACTGAACTGCGAAAAGGAATATAAAATCGTTTTAAGTTACACCAAGCTTCTTACGTTGCTAATATTGATGGGCTCAAAGGGCACCTTCTAGCCCCCCTCCTAATAACTAAGATGGGTAAAGCTTTTGACCCCTTTTTATACAGAATTTTTTATGTCAGATTATAGGATTATGCGTCTTTGAGAAAAAGTTATCAGCTTGCTTAGGTATTCTCATCTCCGTAGCAAGTTTCCTTTTCTACAATTTTCATAATTGTCAAGTGTTCATTTGGAGCCAGGTAGATCTTCTGCTTTGCTGTGGACGGAGACCTGAACAATTTTTTAAAGATGCTCTCGATCCATCCAACAGCTGTGACGATTAAATGATTGAAAACCGGGGCATATAAAGATAACAAGGCTAACAAATAACAATGTTCTTGCCGACGGAATATCAGTAGCATAACAAGCATAACATAACAAAGCATATCAAAACAAGTATTTGTAACGTATCTATAATGAGTACCTTCTTTGGAACTCATTGACTTTTTTATTAAATATGCCATATGTCCCGATTATATCCACATTTAACATAGGGGCAGTTCAATCTTGTTAAAAGCCTACGTGATTTTCACAAAAACATAATGATTTCCAAGAATTTTCATTTAAATCGATAGAACTTTCAACGTAGGTGCAAGAGATCTTCATACAGTAATTTGCCCGGCTAATTCAACTGCTTTTATAGCCACCTAAATTACCTACAAATACTACTTTAAACAATTATCAGTTATTTTAGCATACGCATTTTCTGCAACTGAATATGATCTTAAATGCCATTCGAAATTTGCAGAGTTAAGGTAAAACCCTATAAACCTGTATCAGCATTTTTGAGGAAAATTGATTTCATCAGCCAAGTTCCCCTTAGGTTGGTAACTCCTTAATGTACCGTACCGTAAACGGTCTGTTTGGCTAGGGGGAATTTTCTATCTTTTCAGTCCCAGAGGGGGCTTATTAGAGAGGGAACTTATTAATACATGGACCGTATTTAATGCACACGATCTTTTCGTCATCACACCCGTCAAGAGACCTACTCGATGCATATTCTTTCTTTCTTTGACATCGGAGCTTAATAGAGAGGGGGGCTTAATAGAGAGGTGGGCTGAAACATAGTGTAGTTAAATTTTGTAAACCTTTTTAAGACTCTGATGGAAACAATATTTTTGTTTTCTCAGGGGAAAATGACGAACAGTGAAGATGTTGACGATGCTATTAACAAATGCTTTAAAGATGCACCAGATCCAGCATTACAAAGCGATCCAGCAGGAGAGATGATCGCTCTCGAGAATAAATACAAGAAACTAGTTGCAGAATACAAGAAAGCAATGAAGAAATCTGACGAGGCTGCGGTTAAAAGCACAAGCTCAAAGGTTTCTAGTGAGGACCAAGAAAATGAGGCAGATGAAAATGATGAGAATTCTAAAGACAGAAAGCTAGAGTCAGGTGCCGGTCAAAAAGAAGAAGAGGACAGCGCCAAAAGTGAAGAAGACGAGCTGGATGAAGAAGAAGCACCACAACAGGATGACAATGATCCATCTTCTGCTGAAGGGTCTGAGAAAGAGTCTGATGAAAAACAAGAGGAAGATGAGTTAGAAACGCCGTCAAAGCAGAATGAGGTTAAAAGCACCTCAGAAGTTTCTGAACAGGATGAGCTCGAAGAAGACCCAAAAATTAGCGAGAGGGCTTTGGATGTTCCATTAGAAGATGCCGAAGAACAGTCAGAGGAAGAATCGTTAGATGAAGAACCATCAGAAGAAGACTTCCCTGAGGAAGAATTGTCAGATTCTGAGGATGAGCCGTCAGAAGACATAATGGAAGAGGATGTTGCTGAAGATGAAGATCCTGCAGCAGAAAATCAGTTTGAAAATGTAGACCGTGACTTAGATGACAATTTTGACGATAAAAATGAAGCAGATGGCAGCGTTTCAGACTCACAAAGCTCTGATGGTGATAGCGGTAGGGGATTTTTTCTCAAAATGTTAAAATATCTGTTTGAATTATAAAGGCGTTACATAAAGCTGCATTTCTTATAATATCTTTGTATTGGTTTTGTTGTTTGGGCTTGAGATAATAACATTTTAGCATTTTGTGGCCGAGAAATATTATGCTCTAGAATATCTTCGTTACGTTTTGCCAGTTATTCTATTATAAAGACAGAAGCTCGTGAAGGCAACACAACATATGAATGTAGCGCTATTTTGAGACAAAAATCGTTATAGAACTTTCCATTGCTGCTTTTTCTGCTGACAGGAGCCTTTAAAAAGGAGCCACGAGCTTGGGGAAGAAGCAGAAGGGGCTGGTCATCTAGGCGTAGCTGGTCAACAAGGCGAAGTTGGTCAACAAGACGAAGATGGTCAACAAGACGGAGATTTGTCAGTCGAAGAAGATTTGTGTCTAGGCGCAGATGGTCAACACGGAGAAGGTTTGTAAGCAGACGAAGATTTGTGACACGACGCAGATGGTCAACACGAAGAAGGTTCATAAGAAGACGAAGCTTTGTCAGAAGAAGAAGCTTTGTCAGAAGAAGAAGTTTTGTCAGAAGAAGAAGTTTTGTCAGAAGAAGAAGTTTTGTCAGAAGAAGAAGTTTTGTCAGAAGAAGAAGATTTGTCAGAAGAAGAAGATTTGTCAGAAGAAGAAGAGTTGTCAGAAGAAGAAGAGTTGTCAGAAGAAGAAGATTTGTCAGAAGAAGAAGATTTGTCAGAAGAAGAAGAGTTGTCAGAAGAAGAAGAGTTGTCAGAAGAAGGGGCTTCTTTAGAAGAAGATCTCTCACAAGACGTCGCAGATCCTGGTTCAGAAGAAGAACATCAATTCGAAGAAGGACATGGAGAAGAAGATCGATGGGAAGACGTAAGGAATTCTTGAAATAACTGAAATTGACTTCTTTATATAAAGGCTATTATTATTGAAGCATAGGAAACTGGAGCTCTGCCAGATCTTTATTTTGTGATGAGTGATTCCATTGCTGCAACGAGATAAAAAAGACGACGAATTTCCTTGAATTTGACGTTACGGAACGATTTTATCTAAAGAGCTTATTGGCTCAACTTCACGTTATGTACACTAACTTTTACCTGATAACGTCGTTCCAAGATCAAAGGAGAAATTCTTCATTAGTTACTTTGTGAAATTGGTTTCTTCTTACTTCCAGCTGGCAAACCAACTGTAAATGGATGCAGCATACCATTTGGAATGTACTTCCCGTACAAAGGAACGTTCACATCAGCTTGCAACAAGCATGATGTTTGCTATTACAGAGTAAGTATCATCATTATCATCATCATCATCATCATCAGTCTATGTTGAATAAATTTGAAAAGTTTGGTACAATATCGACATTGCACGGGTTTTTCATGCTGATGTGGGTCAAATGTTTCAAATTGAGTCGTTCAGTGTGGAGCAAAGGGGCAAATTGTCATCGCCCTGGGTCAAAGGGAATGCCATAAAGTAAATCCGACCATTCATTTTTGGGAACAAGGAACGTTGTTTAAATAAGTTTCAAAAGCTTGACTGATTAGTTCCCAGAACAAACTCTAGCTGCAAAGCAAAGGATTTGATTACACAAAATAGGTGGAGGAGATCCACTTGGCTTGTCGTTGGCCATATTTTTACGCTAAATACAAGGATATACATGGTATCTCTTGTGTTTCCATTTCAATTATTTAAAACTGAAGCATCTACACTTTTCTACCATTTGAGATTTTTATTCAACCAAATCATGGTTGCTCTTAATTATATTTCATGACCTTGCTGATAACTCTGAAGTCTGGCTCGTTTTTTCACTGGTAATTTAAGCGCATTGAACCTTTTTTCTAGGAGGCAATCAACAGAAAGCGATGTGACAACAACTTCTATAGAAGAATGCTAAATAGTTGCAAGAGATATGGTGCAATAAAACGGTTCTTCTGTAGACGGTTCGCAGGAGTTTACTACGGTGGTGTACGAATAGGTGGCAAGTCCCACTATGGTTAACCGAACAGCACCTTTGTTTACCTCTTGTTACTGTCATAAACCATTTTCATAAGCATATAGCCAAGATCAAAGAGTATGTTAATTTGATACTAAGTTATTTTTGTAATTTATATAAGATAAAGTCCTTTGTAATTTCAATTTTCTTAAACTAATCTTGCTGCAATTATCGCCAATAGGTTTGCTTTGTAATTCTGTTATAATAGCTCTCAGAATGAAATTTTTGCCTAATTTTCTCCTTTATTATTTTGAGATATAACTTTAGTGACAAACGAGCATAATAGTCCAAACGCAATTTAAGATAACTTGGCCTCGTTAGTCACTGTGATATTCATTACTTCCAAGACTGTGATGTTTGGTACGATTCTTTCTCCTTACAAAGACAGACTGTCTATACAGTATGTTTCGACTCTCGTATAAAAGTTTTCTTCAACTTTTGCCTCTGAATTAATCGCAATTGTGTTATTGAATCGGGGATATTTGCTAATTCTTCTTCAATTTCATAGGTTTCTTAAAATCAACAACTTTTGAAAAAGAAAACAGCAATCCAATGTTTCCCGCGCGTTTTTCAACTAGTTGGCACCTAAATAAAAATAGCAAACAACAGGAATTCCTTCAGTATTTCAACGTGATCGAAGGATTGCTTTAGGAAAACTGAAAAAAAAGAAGCATCAAAATTAAGCGCATGAATCGTTCATCATGGTTGCGTCTTTCAAAGTATTATAATTGCAACTAGATATGATCACTGGTCCCATGAGACATACCAGATACTCATCAAGCCAAACCAGATACTCATCAAGCCAAATCAACGCAATCTCAAGATACCCTTTCCAAGCATCTTTGCAAAAGTCTTGTCAACTCTGGAACGCTCTACCCTCTTCCTGCTTCTCTGACTCTTATGACCTGTCTTTATTCAAATCTAAAGTTAACCAGCTGGAATTTTCTGCCCTCTTTTCCAAACACCTTTCTCTTTTTCCTTCTTAGGGCTTCGCTGTAGGCTTCCGGGCCAGTCCCTAACATAACCAACTAAAAAGGAATAGAAAAATTAGTATCATCAAAGCCATGTCATCAGTCGATATCCAATACTCCATGATTTCTCTGTCTTGGAATTTTTCATACTTTCTTTGAATGTAGCATTCATATTCTTATGCGTGTCAAAATATCTAGATTTTGGGATTTTCCACAATTTAGCTGTTGAGACAAATATTCAATGTCATTATAAGAAGCTAGATTTTCAATATTGGGGCTCTTTCGAATTCAAAAAACGTAACACTCCGCCTAAAATTCTATTTAATACATTACGTATATGAATTATGAAAAATGTCCACTCGAAAATTAATATCAAAAGAAGCTTATCAAAATATTCATTTGAATATTAAAATTTGTTTATCAAATATTGTCTGAAGTTAGTCAAACTTACATCAACACGTTTACAATTAACAATTAATGATTTTTGCTTTATAAATAAATATTGATGTGACCGAAATTGCTGCCTTTAACTTGATTTGGAAAGAATCGAACTTTGATATTAAAGTTTTCAGATTAGGAAGAGACAACAAAATTAACTGTTTGAATTTACACATTCCAAGGAAGTTTGTTCCAAAAATCTATCATAATTTATCCTAAGTTTTACTAGTAGGTGTGTTATAAAGCCGTTTCTTATATATAAAAAACGTGTAAACAAGAAAATACACATTTTAAACACAAAAAATACTCAGTCTAAAAAAAAATTTGTCTTGCTATATTTTTCTATGTTGCGAAAAGTTTCGGACATTAAAAATTTCGAGATTGCTAACAATACTAATCAAACTTAAAGATTAATAAGTAAACACAGACAAATCCCTTTATACAAAAATCTTTAAACTTGACTAAATGGCTGCTAACCCTTCAGAATTTGTATCCAGAACAGCTGGAAACAAGGTAAAAGCCTATTTTAGATAAATTTGATATTACACCCAACCTAAACAAAAAGGCAGCAAATGGAAGGATCGGGCATAATGTTACCCTACATATTGTAGAATTTCATTTCACTAGGGGGTTCTTATATTTAGCTGATTCGTTTAGGTTTTTGTATGGGTAAGGTAGAGCAACCTGTGCCGATGCACCAGCAGCCCAGTAGCGTACCCAAGGGGGGGGGGGGAATGGAGGGGTCCGGACCCCCCCCACTTTTCTGAAATATGGTCCTCGAGATTTGTCCAAAAACGATGTAAAACTCATTGGGGGGGATAGTATACTGTATGCTTGTGTCCATAACAATTGTAAAATGCTTTGCTATTTACCGTAGCTAGCATGAATCAAATAATGGGGGAAAATTTGCAAAAAGGGCGTTCCTCGCATTTGCGAGTGTTTGAAGGGCGTGGTCCAAAAAAATTCTAGGGACTGCGTCCCAGACCCCCCCCCCCCAGTGCTACAGCCCTGGGTACGCCACTGCAGCAGCCTAACGTTGCTTCCTTCAATGAGGCAATGTAACCTCAAAACCTGATTTGATGAGGGATGTGGCAATATCTTCTGAGGGAGCTTTATTTATTTCATGGAATTCTTTTGTTGATGTTTTTTCCCCGAGGAAGATGATATAGAAAGATCTGTTTGCTCATTCTGTAGAATCTGATATCCTTACACCATATGATATTGTCAATCTTAATTAGTGCGTTCACTGATGGCAATTATGCTAAACTTCATTCTAAAGCCTATTGAAGTCAGGCCAGGGATCATGAAATCTGATATGATGAAATCAAACTTTGTACTCGTACATTTAAACTGGTTGTTTTGCCAAAAAATGAATTAAGTCTCATATGTGGCATCAATCCACGCATTAACCAAGCAAGCGATTTCTACTCATTGTCTCTTGGGCTTTTATTGCCAAAAGCTAGAGCTCTCGCCTCGTCTCAATGGAAAATTACCTTTGTAATGTCGAGTTGCAATTTTCTGTGGCTGGATTTCATCATACTATTGAATTTCGTTGGAGCAAAACGAATCTTTTCAACTATCGTTCTTTTATTGCGGTAAGTCAACCAAAGGTCGAGATAGCATAGCAAGATCATTTCCGCTTTGATTTCGTTTATACGCAGAGAACGTAAATGGCAGTGTCTTCACTATCTACTAATAAAACGTGAGCAAGTTAAGAAAAGGGGATAAGGAGCCTGAACTGGAAAGATATAACAGTGAGTATTAAACATGAATCATTTCATCTAAAAGTTAGATAGCCAGTGATTCGATTCCAAATATGTCCTTTCCTAACGTCATCACAAATATATAAAAAGCTGTTGGGCAAGTTTTCTACCACTATGATATTGACTTCCAAAAAAACGTCAAGCTTCCCACGAGCTTTAGGCGCAAAGTATTGGCAAGTTTCTAACTTTTCAGCAGTTTTTACCATAGAAACTTGAGGTCATGTTCGCATAGTTCGTGTCCCTTTGTATTCTCCTTTAATTGGTCTGCCACCTTTGTGGTAAATTGATCCAATACTGTTATGACTTTACCTAAGGAAACAGGGGTAAAGGATGGGGTAAGTGAATGACAGAATGTAGCAATATTCTGTATGAAATATGTAGCGATAGGTTTCTTAAGGGGTTTCGGTGACCGTTCAGCATTTTGGTCTTCGAGGAGCCTTTATTTAATAGATTTTGGCTCTTGCTTCTCAGAAGAATAAGAGTTTATTCAAACAGGAACTTTGACTGTCATGACGTCATAATCTAGATCTTGAGATGGTATTTCTATTGAAACTTTTTTGGTTAAAGCAAGAGTGTTCTTTCTGACAACCTTATTTTCAGTACCGTAGTTTGCCCCGCATAAAGGTTCCACTACGCAGGCATGAAATAAGTAACATACACGCAACTCCTAACATGAAATGCTAAAACATATGAAGCCTGCAGGCTTCAGAATTGTGTTCGTGCGCATGTAACCACGGCGTGAGATTATTGGTGGGGCGCCATTATTTGAAAACAGTAGAAGAAAAACTGATTGTTCATCAGAAACAAAAGATCTTTATTACTTTGTAGAGTCACGAGCCCCCTAAAAATCAGGAACATGTTAGAATTCTTCATGGTCTTTACCTTATTGAATATTAGATCACCCACTCAGCTTCTTTCCTATGGCAGTGAATAAAGAAGTCCAGTTCCATTGAGAGAAATTTTATGAGTCAGAGAGACAATCATATCATGCAGCTAAAGCAAGTTAAATTTTTTAGTCCGCCCCAAGACACCATTTGTTTGCGCAGTAGGCAAAAGTTACGCACACGAGAAAATCTTGAACTATTTATAACGATCTATTTGCCGTGATTCATTAAAAGCACTTTTGCTTCTTGGCAGCTGTGTCTACTCCTCCAACATTACCCTTTCGTGTTAGTTTTATTCATTTGCGGGTATATGATGGTATTATTTCTTCACAACAAACTAACTAATGGCAAGCCTTGAGCCCTGAACGTTTTGTTTTAGTTAGGGGCTTGTTCATTTTTTGCACTATGCTTGTCAAGTTGCTTATGTTTGTAAGCCAATTCAAGTCGACAGAGCACCTAAGATAACAAATATTTGAAACCAGCTTCAAGTCTTTTTGCATTTGAATCAAATAATAACTGACTGTTCATAACCATAGAGGATGATTTTTAACAACTCTTAAGTATAAAGATTTATCAAACCAACACCAACAGACAACAGCATTGCATTTACACTGTTGAGGAGATCATGTTTATTTGCATGGCAGAGAAGGAACTAGTGTACAAAAATATCCCTTGCTTTCTCAGTCTTTTTGCATTTTGTCATGCCTAGAATATGGGAAATGAAGTTTCATAAATGTAGACGTTAGACAAAATTGCTGAATTTTTATTTTCACAAAGGTTTTTCAAAATTTGAAATAAGAATATTTCTTGAAAGAGTGAACATGACGTGTCAATGATGCATCGATCTTTGTGTATCCCTATCATGATTATCACAAGGTCCGTTTGATAGAGAATCTCGACTGCTAAGAACACCTGCTCTGATTTGAAGTTTCTTATATAGAGAAAATAACTTGCTTTTAGCTTTTTCCCAAAGATCGGTTCTACATTACGCCAATTCATAGTTTCCCAGGGGGCTTGAGTTTTCAAGCATCCCCGTATCCAGCGCCTATATCCATCTCAATGTCCCGAAAGTTCAAGTTTATAATTAAATATGCTTCTACAGCAACTTGTTTTTGTGTAAAAGACGAGGGACATTTGGAAGAATCAATTAATAATGAAGAACGCGGTGATAAGATAAGTCTAGCTTAAAAACCTAGCTACGTTCATTTCACCTACCACTGATACGCACCGACCTGGACGTAGGTCTTCATTTGAGATGTTACACAGTTGAGAGGCTAAAAATTTTACACAACTGTGAGAAGTTACATAGTTGAAATGAACGCACGCGATCCTGATGGGAAACGTAGGGGGAATCCTAAAATGGTCATGGAAGAGGTGATAAGGGGGGTGGGCTGACTTGGCCCTTCATGCAAATCCATATAATCTTTTGATAGCACTTTTCATACCTCTGTGGTTTTAGGAAATCAACCTCGCTCTTTGGATGCTTCGTTGGAATTTTTATTATAAAAATAAAGTTTACTTTTTCAGTAACATAGAATTGATCAGCCCCAGTCCCCCACACCTGTATCCAATCGGGAGGTTTCGCATTACCTAAAAAGCATGCGCAAACTTCATTGTTTGGGAGAATGAGCACCTAAAGGACAATTGCTTCCAGTGACCCAGTCTTTTCCACGGATCAGTAATCCTTCCTCGTTTTTGGCTGTGAAATTTGCAATCTCCGATGCAAATGCTCACAGTTGACTTGGAGGATTTACCATTATCCGCCTTCCCAACACGCGAGGGAATTTTCAAATGTCTCAAATCTCTTTGGTAAAACAGCAACAGGGACTCCGATGCAAGGGGGAAAAGAAGAGGTTGCCATGATCCTGCAATTGCAATAAGCCCTTCTGATTTGCAAAACAGTTGGAAGCCGTCTTCGGAGGCCCCCCAGAGTCGGCATTCTTGACCAGGGCATCAGATTATAGACAATTGCTGTGCCCTGTGGGGTGTTGTATTAGGGGTATCAGGGGCACGTGCCCCAGGATGTAGAGCTGGGGGGCTCAGGGAGCCGAGTCCCACTTGTTGATGCCGAAATTTGGAAAATTTCTACTATTGTTTTTCGCAACATTTTGTGCAAGAGCCCCCCTAGTTATTTTCATAGCATTACACCAGTGCACGTGCCCCCAATTTTTGGAAACAGACCTACTTGAGTTCTCCTTCAACTCTGAAAGTGCTTCCGACATCTTTGTATGAGCAAGTTCGAAGCAAGCCAGATAGGCCACCAGATGTGAATGCGAACTCAAAGAACCGTACTACCAATCAGTGGCGGATTTAAGGGGGGGGGGCAGTTGCCCCTCCCTCACCGAATTGAAGGAAGTCTGGCGCCCCTTTTGAAAATTGTGCGCCCCTTTTCAAGAATGAGAGTCAAGTGAAAAACTTTCTGAGACGTATAGGTTGATTTACTTCAAGGATTACCTCAAAGTATACAAGGATTTTTGTGAAAATTCCCTTACAAAGTGAATGGAGAGCCTTCTATCAGTAGTTAGGGACTGAAATTGTTGTATACAGCGTACACTTGTTACCAATTTTTGAAATTTTTCAGCACCCACACTACCAACTGTCCCTCCTTCAAATTTGCTCTGGATCTGCCCCAGCAACCAATTTCTTTAACTTGCATCTCTGCTATTCTTGCTTGAAGACAATTGGTGATCTGTGATCTAACTCAAAGCGTTATTACGTATGACACTAATAGGAGAGCTATGGTTTCGTTTAAAACAAGAAACCCAGCAGCACCAGTCGCTGAAGTGAGTTCAGCACTGAAAGTGTATTGATTAAAAATCGGGTATAATAGAGGCTCATTTGGTGATCTCGAGAAAAGGCTTTGGACACTGTATATCACATGAATTCATAGCACGTTTATTCCTTTTTCTGTTTTTTGTATCTTAGGACAAAAATATTGATAAGGCCCACAGAAAATTGAAGTTCAGGCTGGCTGTTCTTAATGTTTTCGAATAAGTTTAAGCTGGATTGTTCTTAATTTTTGTGTAAAGAAGTGTAAAGAAGAGTGCAAAGAATAAAGAAACTGGAGCAAATTGATATATCAATGGGCCAAAACTGCAACGTTAGCAAGGTTTTTGTAAAGTTTACAGTCGCTCATTAGATAGGGAAGGGCTGCATGATGGCCGAAGCATTTAGATGGGGCCCGGGCGGCCGGGGGGCACTGAAATGACTCAAGATGATTTATTATCATGAGAGTGTAGTTTTACTTTTAAAAAATATTCTGATCTTGACAAGTATAACAAGATAAGCAAAGATAATTATCTTTATAATCAGAAAAGATGGATAAACAATCTTTATTTGTTTTGGTAGTGTTGGAAAATAATGATTTGATTGTGCTGATGATAAGAAGGCCGTGATCTCTGACAGTAGGGATGTCTAAATTTTTTGAATAAAGCTGTTGTACAATTTTGAACCTAATAGCTCTGGTAATGAATAATAGATGAGGCAATATAAATTGGGCTGTTTTGGTATAATTATAATACGTTAGCGTGGTATGGATAGAGAAATTCAATTTCAACGAAGAGCTGGTGAAGCCTTATGCACTGTTTACTATTTGCTTGCGAAGTCTTAACCAGTTCAAAAGTTTGCACAGTGTAAACAATACAGCAGGTTTTTGTAGCTGTCTATATCACTTTAATAATCAAAAGCAAGGAGCTTCAAAATTGGGATTGGGATCGACACAAGAAGACAGAAAAAGCTCCCCCAAAATTTCGTCACACTGAGAATATGGAAGAACTCACTCGCTGGCGTGTTGACAGATTGATCGACCAGGAGATAACTGCACAGTTAGATCATTGACTTGTATGTTGCTAGTCGTCTTGTGAAGAAGTCAATATGGCAGACGAGGAAGGTCGGCTTCCTCCTTTTTCGATCAAGAAAAAACGCAACAAGAAGCAAAAGATTCAAAATTTTGTAGCAGGAAGAACGAGAAGGCGAATAAACTCCGAGAGTTCCTCAACATTGTCGGAAACTCGTGCAAAATTTATTCGATCGTCCTCAGTTTCAACCAAAAAAGGTATTTGTGCTGTGTACACATTAACGATAATATCTTATCTAGGTATATCCAGTAAGTCTGTAAATCTGTTGTGCAATCTTTAGAATTTACTTTTTTAAAAGCTGGCCTGCAAGTTCGTTCCTAAATCAAACCAAAGGTGGAGTTTTTGCTAGATTTTGAAGCTCTAGCGCGCGAAAAATCCGAAATTTGTTAAGAGACCTTTCAAGTCATTTTTTGTATAGGTTTCGAATACAAATATGGAATGCTACAAACATTTATTTTTCATTAAAGACTTGTTATTTTATACCATTTTGTTATGAAGATGCAACTTAATTGGTAGAACCCTTTTTAAGGTATTTTTTAAAGCGAATATTTTTCCCTAATTTTTTTCGATGAGCCAAGAAAGTTTCGACTAGAGGAAGGTGGGAGGATAGGGGAGTCTCGATATCCAGTATTTCCTTCCATAAATACGAAGACACAAAGCGGAGATATAAATCTCATGAAAACTTTATTTGAAAAGCATAACACCGTTGATTTTTCCTGTGGAAACGAATAAAAGGCAGTTAACAGCTTTCCCATAAGCAACCTTTGTTATAACTTCCGCGAAAAGTTGAATAGGAATCACAGATTCAGAGCGCTGAAAACAGAAGCTGATCGCCCGACACGGATATTTTCGGAGGTTATCGGGTCGAACCGCAAATCAGCATGGAATTGTGTAAAGAATGAAAACGAAGTGTTTCATGTTTAAATACTAGTTTTGTTATGTTGTCACAATGTTTATGTAGTGTATGATAACAAAGTTTTATAAAGGGATTACAAAGATAGGCCTAAGTCCAACTACTTTTTTGAAGGATGGCATCACAAAAAAATCATCTTGGTAAGACGGGTTAGCTTTATTTTTTATTCTGAAAGCAGCAATTATGAATTAATTTTAATTTTTAGCTTGCGCTGAAGTTTCGTCAGCCAAGTGTAGCCACTTTCGGCTGATAACAATGGCGATAATATTTTGTTTGCTCTCATTGAGTATAGTGTAGGGCATGCAGTAGGCCTTCGCGGAAGATTAAAAATCGATCAAATATCGACAATGAAACGCGTAAATTCTGACCACTATTTATGCGCATTTATTTACAAGCAAACGATCTACAAGTGTGTAAACGTTGTTAACAGTCAATCAATGCAAATGGGCCTAACTTGGGTGATCAATTGGACGATGAAATTAACTTTTTTCTTTTCACGTTATCGGCTCTAATTGCTAGCCCTATACCTATTCTTCTTAATTTCAGTCTAAGTTAAGAAAAAACTTAAATTCGCTGTGATCTTTATGCTACCGGTCAAAAGCTGCAAATATTCTTATCAGAAGAGCGATACGTAGCGATAACGACATAACAGAGTGTTGATATTAAGAAAAGTACGAGGCTTTAAAATGGTCTTTCGAAGTGCTCTTTATATATGTTCGGCCCCCGAGAAGTCTTCGCTGTACAGAATCATTTGCGGGATGCTTTTGCAGGCCACTCGTTTATTTTTAAATTAAAAACAACTCATACTCCGTATTTAAAGGAAAGTATTTAATTTAATCATATTTAGGTAAATTGTTCAAGTTTTTTTATTATCTGTAGATGTGATATAGTCCTGTTTTATCACATTTTGTAGTATTTTATTTGATCAGTTTGTTATAGGTGACACTCTTTTCTTTTTAAAAGAACAATTTTATAAGAGAACACGAGCCTCAAAATTGGTCAAAAGTTAAGAACAAATTAAGAACAAGCTGAGACTGAGCTACTGTAAAATTCTATTTTGAACAATGCTATTATCTCAAAAATGAAGATTTTTAGCAATGTGTGGGTGCTTTTTCATGAAATATTCTTACTTTTCAGCAAATGAATGTTGTCTCACTCACTTTATTGACAAATGAGGCCTGAACACCTCCCTTAAGCAATTTAAGAACAAATTAAGAACAATTCAGCCTTGGATTTTTGAAAAAACTAAGAACAGTCAGCTTGAACTTAATTTTGCTGGTGTATAGTTATTTTTGGGTGTATAATTAAAGAAGAAAAGAGTGTAAAGTTATTTTTGGGCTCTTTAAAATTTCATCCTTAATGCAAACAGACTGGAAAATATGTCAGTTTATACCAAAACTTTGCGAGTGCAGAGTTGCTTTTGATTTTGAGAAAGTTGAAATTTGTAAAAATGTAGGGTTTGTATGTGCCATGCCTTGCACACATGACCAGTTAAATGAAACAAAGCCTTGCAGGTTATTTTTTTCCAAACAAGTATTAATTGGATTTTCAGGAAATTCTACCTGATCTTCTTGAGTATTTTATATAATACAATAAGTGGACTTACACAGAAGTTGATAATAAATTTCTGTGCTATCTTCTTATTTTTGATAGCCAATTTTGAAATATGATAAGAGAAAGTAGGAGTAAGAAATACACTGACAAAAAGCAAACTGGTCAGATTTCTCTGACAAAGAGATAACTTTTGAGCAAGTAACATTTATTTGTAAATACAGGTCAAGGTTCTGGTAGCTCATTTAGAGCTGATCTGGGCCTGCAGCCCCCCACCCCCAGATTGATAAACTATACCAAATACCTTGAGTACGTGTGTATACATACCACAAAAGTATGTTCCAGTCACTGTTTATTTATCTTACCATTACTTAAGAAGACAAAAGTGATGTAAATTTTTTCCCATGATATTCATTTTTAGCATTTTTAGACTTCCAGCAATAAGTTTAGTATTTTTAGATATTGTTAGAGAATTCTTCAAAATGTTCTTATTGAAGAACATCTAGATATTATTGAATGTATTTTAACTGTACTTGGAGATTTTAACCAACTTAGTTATGTTAAAGGAATGTATTAGCTACTTCTGTAAAGTGCAAAAAGCAGCTGATTTTGAAAAAAAACCAGTTGTATGTTCAAGATCTACTGGTTTAATCATACTTTTAAGGATAAGTGTTTACTAAAAGATTGCAATTTATTAATGTTTTCTATTTCTATTCCCTTTATCTCAAGTCTAATCTCAGTTTTATACAATTTGCTATCATTTGACATGAAAATTGTTGTTTATTCTGATATGGTATTTTAAATATGTGTTTGCCAAGTTCATTGAAATGTTTTTTCCCCTAGTTGCAGAACCAATAGTAGCACCAAATTCAGATGCTGGTAGCAAAGCAGAAGACAGATATGTAGAGGTTTGCTATTAGATCCATACAAATTTCATTTTTTAAAACTCTGCTTATTAGATTTACTTTTTCTTGTTTGGTATTGTTTGTGAAAGGTGCTGCAGATGATATTGACTCTACAAACTGAATGATCTAGAGTTTACTGTGTAACACTGATTTTACTTTTTGTTACCGGTTCTAGCTGTTTGGAAGTAGCAGGTGTTTAGGTAGAGGAAGTTCAAATGGAAAAGACATGATGAAAGGAAATAATAAAAGGGACTGCAGAGCAGTATGGAATGTGGATGGGGGGTTAATCATACTTTAGGGGGGGGGGGTAAAATAAGTAGGAAAATTATATTGTTAAGACTCAGAAGGGGTTGGAGTGGAAAGGAAGCTTGTAGAAAGGGGTAGAGATTAGGAAGGGAAAACGACTCCTCCTTCACAATGTATTTGCTGCTCTTTTGAGACGTTTGAAATTCCTCTACACCACAAGACTGCTGTGTCACTTCTGTTTAAATTTGATCTGTCTCTTTTGGGCCACTCAAAACATGTTGACCTTGTGGCTTGTGATTAAAATGAAAAAGAACATTCATTGTTTCAGTTATTGCTGTAGATTAGGAGTATTAGCTTATTGTGGTCAACGAAATGTGACAGCTGTACTATTTTTAATTTTTGGTGGTGTAATTCAAGGATGTTTGTGGCTCATTGCCCAGTAGTTCCTTTAAAAGACTTTGACAACGACAAAGATAGTTTGATATAAGGCTTGTGGGAAACCCTGCTATGTTCAATAGTGGCTACATCCTCTACTGTTGCCATCATGATATTTGTGCAAGGATTCTTTTGAAGATTTGTGGGGAGAGGTTAGGTGCCTCTCAGCCAAAGTTGTGGAGAGGTACAGGCCTCGCTCAGCTCTCCTTAGCAATTTCAAGGTGAGCTATTTGAAGGTTAATTAGAATAGAAGCAGAGGGAAATTGATTTCAAGGGGAGCAAATTGCTTTTTAGAGCAATTTAGGAGAGCAATCTGTAGCTCCCTTCCAGCATTTAAGGGGACCCTGGAGGGGAGCAAGAGCTTTGGCTCTTCTCAAATGGCCAAGCCTGAGGTTCAATGTTTTAAAGGGAATTGAAGTCGTACCTTAAAAAATTTGTAGGGATGTCTTTGGAGGCAGCAGTCTTCTGGTTCTTTATCCCAGTATTCTTATATATTCTTCTTTTCTTAAAGTTGCTCGACTGTTCTTGTTTCTGACCTACTGCAATGGGGAATTTGATTGTCTGAGATTTTCCTGGGAAGGTTTTTAAGTTTAAGGGGGATTGTCAAAGAGAAAGGCGAAAACATTTCTTGATTCTAAATGTGTACCGCATTGGACATTTGAAGCTATCAGAGCCAGATACATCATTTTTAAATGCAGAAGGCATTTTAAAAGAAAGAATACATTAAAGGTGTGATAACCATTGATACACCGCGTGGCTGAAAGCTTTTCACAAAGACACCTCTACCAATGCAAACAACCATAGATGTGAAAAAAATTCTGCCTTGGCGAAAAGACACGTTGTAATTCAAAGCATCATCTTGAATTTCTCGCGCGTCATTAAGACAAATGTTCTTTTTCGCTCGACAAATGAATATGCAATTTCGTATATCTTGCCGCAGAAAAAAAGACCGCGAGATGTCCGATGTTATGGTGAAAGTATCCTGTGTTGAATATTTCTTTTATCGGCTTCTGTTCAACGTTTTATATCAATGTATATCGTCTAGGCAGAAACAAGAAAGATGACTGTTGGCGTAAGATAAATTAAATATCGTCAGCGCAAAACAAACGCTACTTTACGACGAAAAGAAACATCTAAACTATCAGAAAAATATCCAATAGTAACCAGATTGGCCTTCGAATCAAGTTTTATTTTAACGTGCAGTTATAACCAATTTGTGCAGTGATAAATCGTAATTGTGCAGTGATAAACTCAAATTTTGTGCAGTGATGAAACTAGAATAGAGAGATTTGGCATTTAGAAAGCAAAATTGCAGCAACTACCAGTAGAAACATATAAAAACTTTGTTCAGCATTACATTTCTGGAATTTGTTCATTACCTAAAAAGCTATCGAGTTTGTTTTTCATATCTTTAAGATCTTTTTTCTCGAAAACATGTTTCAACCTAGACCACTTTTCTTCGTCGAAATCTCATGAAAAGCGTGGGTGAGAGCTGATGTAATTCGATAGTTCCACATACATTTAGTTTGATGGGTGTGGTCATGAAGATTTTCAAAAGGTGATACCCAAATTTTCAAAAATTTTGAATATGTGCAGTGATAAAAATTCCTTAAAATAAACCTTGCTTCGGATTACGTAGGTAATTTTTTTCCACGAATATGGCAACTAAAGTATCGTGGTTTTGGAAATTGTTATTCGCATTTTTCATATTGGTTGTTGGTGGTAATTTTCTGCCTATGGCCATTCGTAAAATTTTCTCATTTAGCCACGTGCGGAAATTCGATTGGTAACAGTTGAATATCTCCTCTCATAGAATCTTTAAATGTCTCGCGTGCCTTAGAATATTTCATTTCTAAGGCTCTTTTGTCATTTAATTGTCCTACAGTAATTAGGTTCTGCAAAGGATTTAGCTCTCTATATTGCATCCAAGTTATTGAACATGGCTATTAGCAAAATGTTTGCATTTTATGATATGAGTTTGAAAAGGTTCTAGTCAATGCCTTAATTGTAAATGCCAATTAATTGGTAACTGAATGCTCTTCAGTTAACTAGTATTGCCTTCTTGCCGGTTTAAACGACGACGTAAGGTTATGACGTAACTTTGCGGAACTTGACGTTAAATAGAACTGTTTCTTTATTTTGTTTCTGTTTGATGTGGCTATTAAAAACAGTGTATGTGCAACAGAAGAATTGGATTTTAATTGAATTTACAATAAATTATGTTGCTTTTTGTTATTGATGCCTTTTTTTGAACCGACACAAAAATAACAAAACGGGTGACAAGTTGCTAGGGCGTTTTTAGACAGGAAATTGGGTCAACACCATGTTGCTGCTTGTGGCTTTGTAGCAGAGTGCCTTTTGGACTGATAATCTTCAATTCCCATTTCTGAGAAATTTTTGTTCCCTCCATCGCACCACACTCCTTTTTTACAGGAACCTTTGCTAAGTACAAACATATGTTTTTAATGAGTAAATGCTCGAAACGTTATGTTTTTAACAATCAAACTATTATATTTTCATTCTGGTACTCAATTTATTTGCTAACTCTATTATCGTGTTTCTTTTTATATTGATTTGTTTTAGGACTACATGCTATAAAGTGTTACTAAGACCACTAAATTACAGTTTTGCATGATGTTTTTAGTAGCCGGTTCATTAAACAATAAAAAAATCTGCACTATTCCATTAACGCGAGAGAAAATTTTCAAGAAACACATTGTCTTTCATTCTAACTTTCCATCTGAAACTTGGCATGTTCTTACACTGTTCTTATTCCTGTCTCGATGTTCTTTTCTAATGTATTCTTATAGAAATGTCTAGTCTTGAGTTCTTGATGACAATCTTTTTCACCAGACTTAATTCTATATTCGATTGCCACCCTGATAATGTTTTCACACGTCGTGCTGTTTTTCTGTCAAACTCTTTCATCCCTAAAACCTCAACAGTGCAACTTATTATTTTTAAGAACGTTCGTAGCAAAACGTACCTTATAACAAGTTTCTCTGCTGTTCAGTGTTTAGGCTTTTAAGCTTCCAGTTTATTTTGTTGGCCTACCCATTTATATAGGGCAAGTTGTTTTCATTAATGTATAACAACCAAGGATTTCTGGAATAGGGTGTTACCTGCCCCCATACCCCAGATGCAGGTGTCCCTTCCTTTTAGTTGTATAAGGATATGTGAGAGATCCTAAGGGATCTTTCAGCCATGCCCCCATTCTTTCTACTTGTCGCGGACCCGTTGGCGTGTGGCTCTAGCAGAGAGCTGCAATGTGAGGGTTTGTCCAGAGTTTATTATTAGAGGACAGTTCCCCAGAGAAGAAGGGTTTCTCCCTAGGCAAGAGGCTGAGTCTGCAATGCGTGAAATCAAGGATACTGCTGTAAATGCACGTATTTCTTGCTTGAAAGAGAGAGTGTCCTGTTCCCCTGGATGACATTTCTTGGCTTGCTAAAACCCAAGTCCGCAACGCAACTCGTGATGATTCTTCGTGATGATCCCTATGACTTTAAGTGGGCTCTGGGAACAACCGGGAATTACGTGCTAATACTGTTGTTACTGTTGCGAATCACGTCACTGTTGCTAATAACGTCACTGTTGCTAATCACGTCACTGTTGCTAATAACGTGATATACCACTATCATTCTATACACATATATCAAGATGACATGTTTACTGCTTTTTTAAGATCTCGTCCGTGTCCTGCCTTGTTTCCTGGTTAAAGTTCAAATTTAATTCCGATTAGTTGTTTTGTAGAGCAACCTACTTTGAAGGATGCTTGTCACCTAAGAAATCCTCTGGTTAACACCTACTTTTGCATGCTAATCTTCTTTCCTCTCCAGAACTTGAATTTTCTATTCAAACGCTAAGTATTTCCAGTATTGTTAATCGTTCTTATTTACTCATAGGAGCTTGATTTTCTTGAGATGCTTGGCAGGCTGCAGGTAATTTCCACGATTTTTTTCTCATGTTCACAGTTATTTAACTTAGAAAGTGTTCTATTCAAAGTTTATAAGCATCTTACCCCTGCGCATTCCTCTCATTTATGATATGAAATCAAAACTGTGATATGACTGAGCAACGGCTGCGCTGTTTCCAAACATTTGCAGCACGTTCGATGACCTAGGCAGACTTTTATCTTCCCCGTATATGATGTATTTTGGTAGCACTGCTTGTTTTCAATACCAAAACTTCTTTGTAGGTAACTAGGCCACATTATCCGCCTTCGAAACAAGAAATAAAAACATCAGCCAGTTTGTTTTATTGTTTTATGTTCAAGAGAGATTATCAGAATTATTTCAAGTTTCATTGAAAAAAGACGGCATTGAATCCTTTATTTTAGTGACATGGTGCTACAATGACTTCATGGGGCAATTTTTTATGTGGCATATAGTCGTATTAATAGTAGTGTGGATTTTCCTCTATCAATTATGCCCCTCTTTAGACATGGTCTTGTCATTGCAATTTTAGCCTGGTCAAGCAACACCTTGAACGCAATATTTTATGGTTTCAACAAAGTCGACTTGTGCAATGAATTTTTTTCATATGAAAGTAGCTAAAGTTTGACTTGTTATCGACATAAGATTAGTGAAAGTTCTATTGAAAAAAGACGGGGCGAATTGAGACCTAATTGTAGCGTCGACGTAAATGGTTTTTTGAGTAATGCGATTTTGAATGGTGTTAACCTTCCTTAAAATATAGACTTTAATGGCCATTAAATTACAGACCTTCATTGGCATTTAAATAAAAACATTTTTGGGTCGTCTTTGCTTACCTGTTTGGTAAAATGAATGACACCGTAATCGAATGAATTTCCTTCATAAATGTCTGTCTTTAAGAACCAAAACATTTTAATTTTTTTGGACTTTCGATTACTGCAAATTGGCCATTTCAATTTGGTTGTTGCCTTTGACAGTGGTATTTAGTTGGCAAGCGTAGACGATTCAGTTTCCAAACAATGTTGCATTGAAAGATTTTTAAATTAAAATATTAGTTTCTATGCCTTTCAAAACAGCTGTCAATTTAAGTGTTTTTCTTTAGAGGAATGAAAAATTTTCATTGTTCGATTAACATTAAAATGACCTCCCTTTTCATTAACCGTCACTACAAACACGTATTTTTGAATTGGGAAAACATTGGAACTTGTAAGCCTTTCAACATCTAGATTTGAAAGGACGAAAGACTTTTTTGCTGATTCATAAGATGTTTGAATGGTATTTTGTAAAAGACTTTTTGGTGATTAATAAGAAGTTTGAATGGCATTTTATTTACTTTTCATTCAAGTTTTAATATTTAATGATGTAAAACAAGTACAGTTTTGATTACAGGTCAGTGACAACTTAGGAAAGTCATAGAGATACCTCTGTGATGCGAGTCTGTCCCTGTTGAATTTGTCTCGTTTTCATAAATTTAAAAAAGAAGCGTTATCGTTTCGAAAGAGCTATTTTAGAAGCGCTGTAGGAAAGATTGAGTGAAGCTAAATCCCTAAGATAAATTCTCTGTAATGCTACCGTTGACCTTTCGTTTACGAATAATTCGAACGATTTTAAGCCGTTCATAAAAACCCTTTCAGTTTGGAAAGCGCCAGAGGCAATACTTCCTGAAAATTTTACCCTAACAACTGCAGCCTAGTGATATCTCTGAGCTGGTTTTATGTTTGTTCGATTTATGTGCTATTCTTCCTTAAAGAATTGTGCAAGGCTCGTTTAGCAGCTCGAACTAACTCATTTGACGAGGTAGTATCGACTTTACCTTACAAATGTCTGGAGACATTTTTAATTAGATGGCTTTGTTCAATATTCCATCATTTAGGAGACCTGTTCTATCTGTTCGTTGTTGACATTAGACGATACTAAAATCGTCTTTCCTTCTGTATATTTGACAAATGGGATCATCAATATTTTTTTGTTATTTGTAGTCAAGCCGCCTGGATGATCAGCGCACAAGTCTTCCGGCTTCTCTTGCAAAGGTAAAACAGAACAGCTATTCTTGTTATATTTAATTGTAAGATTTTATTCTAGAGAAGCAATGTACACATCACAGGCCTACGGTGTCAATTTTATCACTTCTAGCCTAGTTAAGTTTAGAGACGGTGGTATGTTGACAGTTGATGCACCGTTTTTCACCTCTTATTCTATCTTTCTTTATTACAGTATTAATTTTGTTTTTTTCCAATACAGCGTTTTGTAGTTTATTTTCACGAATCATAAGCTCACTTTGTAGTTTTTTCCTAAAGGCGCTTGAGCGGCAGGTACAATCCTTTCCAAATTTGTTGGAACACTTGCACGAGGATGAAGATATTTTTAAAAATGCATCCCCAACTCCCCTTTACAGTGTTGCTTAATTTGGATGTTTAGATGCTGAAGGTAAACATTTTGTCACTGAAAGCTTCACGAAGGTATTGAGAAAATATATAAACATTGGGCAGTGGTAGAGGGGCCAATTTTTGGAAGCAATAGTTATGTATTCAGAAGTTAGTTCTAGACTTGCTTTGTCTGTTAGCATGCCGTCAGAGAAAGGGGTGTAGATGTTTTGATGTGGCACCCACAAAACAATGCTTGTTAGTTATGAAGAGGTCATTGAATGAAAAGCTGTATCAGAAAGTTCTTGGATTTACAAAGAGTTAATCTGTGAAGCAATGACAAAGAGTGTTTATTTTTTATTGCGTAATGACCGAGTGTAATGAGATCCAATCTAAGTAGTAACCACACTAGAGGGTTGAGAGTATTAAATGCTTGCTGCTTGATGACGTCATTTTCAGTCGAAATTGTGTCTGATACGACACGGAGATGTAAGATTTTTGTTAAAGCTTCATGCTGCCTGGCAACGTAGACACGACGTGCATGAAACTCGTAAAGGTCATAGCAGTTCGAAGTTCCTATTTAAAGTATGTCTATTCATAAAGATTCAAGCTCACTCTTGTGTTATCAGTTTGAAAACGACGAACACAGGTAGATCTTACTTTGAAAGGAGTTTTAATGAATTGAGCACGTATAGGTTATGAAAGTGTGTTGGCTTCTGCATGATCTCAGAGAGGTAAGTACAATTGCAGTATGTCCTGTAATGTAGCATGGGATGCGTTGTTTCAAAACATTGATTATGCGGAATCATTGGGTTAAGTCTCGATATCTAACTTGAAAAAATTTGGATCGACAAATTGTTCTGAGATGCTTGGTGCTAATTTGAGCAACATCGAGCAGTCTAGCTTCCTGGTGAAGTTCGTAGTACATGAAGTACTAGAAAGTTAGATCATTCGTTCAATATTGGTTTCAGTTGGTTTCTGCCAATTTAAAATAATTTGTTGTGCGTCAGGAAATGTTCGTGACCTTTTTTTACGTCAAGAGATTCGCTTACGTACTGACGCTGTATTTAGAAGTAGGATGTATATCTTTATCCCTTGTGTCTTAAGTTCTAGGCCATCAGGGCAATCATGTTCTTGGATTTTACAAAATTTCTTTGTTCTCAGTTTTATCACGATATAATAGTTTCTTAATTTTTTTGCTTCGAGTACTGAAGTTTCTTAATTTTTTCTGACTGTCCAGTACTCGTTCTTTATAGCCAGTTTTTTATAAAAAAATAAGTGTACTCCAGCTTTTTCCATAAGTTCTGAGATTAATACGGCTGTGAAACAATTGTGGCTGTTTTAGTGGTAAGGTCCCGATCAGACATAATGAGAGGACGAAAAAGTCCACTTTCTGCCTTGTTACCTTACATGGAGACGACAGCAAGCTTGATGTTCTTTATGCATTCCAAATAGCTCCTCGACTAACTTTGTTATTTCGAATTTGAGCTTCCAAACTTCTTGATCGGATTATTATTACTATTATTATCAGCGGTCTACAGAAACCTGTTTCCATCGTGCTTGTAATGAACAATGCAGAGGATTTTACAGTTGATTTATTCCCACCATTGGGTGTTAGAACTATCAAACTGTACTGTATCGAGGTATAAAATTTCTATCGTCAGTAGACAGATGCAGAAATCTTGCATGGCTCTTTCTAAGGTTGTATGTCATTTTGGATCCTGTTCCCAAGTTTCAGATTATTGGCTTATGGCCTCAAAATGTTATTCTTTGTGTTATCTAATGCTGTAGGCAGCCTATTGAAACTTTAAGAGTTTAGATTAGAAAAATGGGTTAAGAGATCAAAAGAAAGGCTTCCCTAGGCGCAGAAATGTTTTGGCTCTAAAACTGGTAGAACTGGGAAACAATTGAGCATAGAGATTAAGAGAAGAGGTTTGGATATTGAAGATGATTCCTGAAAAACATTTGTTAAAGTCATTAGCTTGATTCTCATAATGCAGAGTTTAGAAAAATCGAGACTAGAAAAACTTTGCAGAATTTTCATGGTTAAAACCGAAGTGCTTTCATGGTTCTAGAATAATGAATAAAAATTTAAATCGTAAAAGATCGGAGAGAAAATTGATTACTGTTGTGAAGCAAAGATCGTTCTTAAGAAGCAAGCAAGAAACATTTAACAATTTGATGTTGTTGCTTTTTAGTTAAACATGGTCTGGGGCTAGAGATTATAACACAATAACGCGCTAACTTTATGGGCCGTCGCCCCCAAAAGTTTTGAGGACAATGGTATTTTGTTCTAAAACATTTGGAAAATGTCACGTCATCTCAATAAAACAATAGGCTTGCCCCCCCCCCTCAATATTTTACCAAGTGTCCGCCCCTCGTATCATGCCTTTCAACCTTTACAATTAACCTTCAAAAACCCTTAAATCATTTTGATGCTATTTCACACACAATATAATCCGAAATTTGAACAAAGCCAGCCTATGCTTCCTCAATGTTCTTCTCTTGTCTTGTAGCTAGCCAACTATCTGTGCCCTGAAAATCATTGACAAAACTTTTAGCATACACCTGCAATAGAACTAGTAGATAACATTATCTTCAATTGGCTTTCATTTTGCCGATAGCTGAGGACTGATCTCAGATTTCAGGGTTTTTTGTTTGGAAGCCAAATGTACATTCCAGTTTTGGTCTTTTTGTATTGAAGTGACACAGCTATCTTTATTTGTTATCGTAAGGGTGTCAGATGTCCTTATCAGTCAAGCCGGTGCTACATTATAGTTGCCATTTATAAAGGGGGCCTCGTTTTCAAGGAAGTAGGAAGTATGGAGGGATACTCGGAAACAAGATACAACACAATCTAATGAGAAAGGACACCTAGCGTTGGTTTTAAAGCAATTTACATCGGCTTCAGGTGTTAACATCGACTGGATGTAGCTGTTTTGGGATTAGTCCTGTTCCTAAAATTCAAACCTCTCTCAATAGTTGTCTCAAAATGTTTATAGATTAATCGTTCACTTTGCAAGAGGTAACATTTCGGAATGCGGCGATCGACAAGATCAGGCTCGATTGGTCTGAAATCTTTGTTTTGTTTGCCTCTTCAGCAGGATATAGTCGAAGAAAGTACGGTGGAAATGCCAGTTGTAACAGAAGATTCCAGTACAGAGGAAGATGATTCCTTGGAACCCATTCAACAGGTTAGAGTTTATCGCCTTTTTCTATCGAAGTGTGTTTTCGAAATGCTTCTACGGCTAGTATTTTTAAATCATAAATTAATTGAATCGTCTTATCGAAAGAGACTTAATAATTTATAGTATGACGCATTTTGGCAGTGGCATTAAGTTGCTCCAATGGAAAGTTATATGAGAGATGCGTTTTTGCCACTTTGTGCCACTTTGTGCTAATTATTCTCTGAACCTTACTGATAGTTCTCTGCTTTTGCTAAAGTGAATATATGCTGGAAACCATTACGGGTAGTCAAATTAATCCTATCGAATTGCAATGAGGATGCGGTGAGGAAATATAAGTAGAGAGTAATTACCGATAGTCACTTAAATTTTATTGGTACAGTAGAGGCATTCTGACCCTTCTTCGTCTTTGCATTGTTTCAAGTCTTGCCAGAATTTTTCGATCTTCAAGATTTGACTCTCTGATTCGAAAGTTACCCTATACCAAAGTTACATACATATCTTACAACATTTAATATCCCAGTGATTTTTTCATTCCTTATTCTTCGATTTGATTTATGTAAAGTGGCGTGCACTGATCGATGGTAGGCTTAAGTTTGATAAATTGTTCTCCTCCTATTGTTTTCTATCCAAAACTGAATTAGTTTGACGTATTGATGAAATATGTTTTATGCCATTTACCCAGATATTATAGTATATTCTAAGACCCCATGAAGTGAGGCATGTGTGGGAGTAAAATCAGCAAGTTGTGCCTGCCAATAAATAACATAAGCTTATTCACAATTTTGCCTTTTTTCGAGGGGGGGGGGGAGGGGGGCTAATGCGTTTCCAGGTTGGTCTTAAGATGTTCTTTGTATCAATGTCTCAGCTGAAAGTAATTTATACGCCAATCGCTCAAGTTAACCTGTTTAGACTAGTGTCAAGTGATTTAGTTAAAATAAGAAACTAGAGCACTTTTCTGCGCAAATAAAATATTCTTCACAAAATGTTTTGCGCCCTCTGCTTTTTCTGATCCACTTTAGATTTGTTTTTATCAATTTGCCACATGAATGGTTTCTCTTTTGGCATAATACCTATTTCTGTTTCTAAATATACCAAAATGGACTGCAGTTTGATCAAATATTTGCTGAATGTCTCCACCCACCCGAAACCTGCCCGCAGTTATGCTACAGCCAAAGTCGGCACGTATATTTCGGTTTCGAATGTAGCGAATGTAGCGGCTTGACCTCTTTTGGAACAGACATAGCATTGTCAATTTTAAAAATTCACCTATGGCCTTGGCAAACCAAAAGACTCTTTGCCAAACCAGCAAATATCACTGAAGACTTTAGCTGTTATTGCCAATAGCCAAGATTATTTAAAAAAGTCTCAGTTGATTAGCAAGTTTTGTGTTTGATTGCTAATATAGGTTGACGGGGGGGGGGGGGGGGGGGGGGGGAGGGGGGCTCAGCTAGATTAGGGTCGGTTGACTCTTTTGATTTGTTTTATATGTTTGTTTATTTTTGCATTGTTCTGTTTATCTATCCCCGGAACTCTTGATTTAAACGAACCATGGGGAGGTGCTCCTCTTACCTCGAGTGGGGTATTACTCAGAATCTGAACTGCTCTATAATTGATTTAGGTTTCAAGTCTCATTCGTGCTAAATACAAATTGATATAATGAAAATACCACTTTGCACACGAAAGTTGGATATTGCTGGGACTTTTCGAACGTACCTCTTCGTTAGGTAAAGAGAACAAGAAGAGCAACGGGTAGAATGAGAGTTGCATTCTTTATAGCTAATCTCTCGAAACTAAGTTTCTACTCTCTTTCTAACCATTGCTCTTCCTGTTCACTTTAGCTGATAAAAAAGTTATGCTCGAAATCGTAACTAAAGCGTATTTTAATTATATCAATTTGTATTTACCATTCATTCAACATACAGCACGCTGAACTGCATTGATTGTTAATCCTCATTCGTGGTAGTTCTAGACCGCTCTGTTTTCTGTTTGGTAGACAGGGACTTGGGGATGAGCCATGAATGTACGTCACTCGGATTCCTTTGACTTTATTTTGTGCCAACCTGTAAGCTGCTCATGATGATTATTTCGAGTCTCTCGCCACTTTTATTTTCCATGAATGGATTGATACACGTCAGAGACAGATCATGTTTCCCAACTGTCAAATTTTACTTAGTTTTCTGACTTATCTAAATGTGCCCTAAGGTAAACATTTTGTGTCCATGCCTTCCTTTTTTTTAAATCTTAAATTTTTAAACTTATCCATAGCTTTACGATGGACGAGATTTTTGCAACTGTTTTTTTCTTTTCCCAATCATGTTAAAAAGTTTTTTCATTTCAAGAAAGATCCTATATAAAGAATGATTTTTATTATTTGATTTTGGTGCTATTGTATCTGGGTTCTTCTGAGTTTCATTTATCTCCTAAAATAAAGGGGAACCCCGAAAAAGAAGAACTTCCCACACCGTTTGGGATATTTCGGTTTCACATAGTGAGTGCAAATATAGGTACCACTTGATGGTAGAATGAAAACGAAAGTGCACGCGGGAAAAGCCAAAATCAAAAGTAAAGCTAGATTAAACAATTCTTTGCTCTGCTGTCCTAAAACTTCTTTTAGATTAAAAATTCTTTGCTCTGTTTCCTCTGTTTTGCCGATTATTATATTATATCTTCTATGAAACAATAGAGACTTATTTTTAGAAGCAAAATAAACTTCTGGTGTCCAAGTTTTTCCATTAGGGTTCACCATTTCTTCAAAGCTGATGCCTCCCCCCTTGCCGAGTTTGCAAATAGGCAAAAAAGGGAGTTATATCTAAGTAAAAGGAGCAAAATTACGCGGAGCTAAATCCAAAAAATACCATTAAGCTTTCGAAGTCCCTGCGAATTTCGCATGCTTTTAAATACAACTCATGGAATCGAGAAAGAGATTTAACTAAAGTTATCCGCAAAAGTTCAGGGATTTAACCATGTTCTTTCATTTTTAATTACGTACAGGCTCAAGACAGGATAATGTTCCAAGGTACTTTAACGGTTGATAAGTTTTGTACAACTAATGCCAAAGTTTTGAGAAGTTTAACGTTATTTCGGTATTCTTGTCAGGACTATATTCAACTGTCTATGATTCTCTGTAGCCACATGCCAATGACAAACGTACTTTGAGATTCGTTCGATGAGTAACTTTATACAGTGTTTGAGTAATGACGTCATCAAATATGTTTTTGGAATTTTTGGATTCAAACCATATCTTCCGAACATCGTAGCATGCCACTAATGTGGGAATCTTCCGAACATCGTAGCATGCCACTAATGTGGGAATCATTTCAAATTTTTTGTGGATTTCAGCTGCGTTGTATTACCGCGGCTTTGGCCAGTGTCATAAATTTTTTATCCAGATCAAATTACAGCAATTTAAAATAAAAGAGACCTGTGCTCACTTGGATATTTCTCAGCTTATTTGATTAAGTTCTACTTTAGTTGCTCATGTAGGACTACCTAACAATTATTTTATGAAACATGTAGTTAAAACTAAAATAATGTAAAATTAATTAATTTGGCATTATCACATGACTACACTTTAGTCATGTTGTTTTGGAAAAACGTGAGAGGTTTTATCAGAGAAACAATGCAAAAGTAAGGTTAAATATTTAGGCTTTTTGGCAAGGACTTGAGTATAAATATATTGCTTTTGACAGGACCAGAACAGGAGACCAATTCCCGGCGAGAGAATAGATATCACTATCAATACTAAGGGGAGAGAATATCAAATTGTTATCTGGATTTTAGTCTCGATTCTTCTCAATCACTGTTTCATTAGACTGTTTCAACCAATTGAAAGAAGGTTAAAGTTCATCGTTGGTCTTAGCTTTCGCACTCTTTATTTTTAACCCCTTTAAGAGGCTGCTTGCAGCACTTGATTTGTTTGCTTTTCAAATTTAGCAACATCATTGCCTGCATTTCGGTTTAAACAGAAAGTGGAAAACAGTATATCATTCTTCACACTAGATCGAATTTGAACGACTTTCCTTTTCAAACGACGTTGTCTAATGTATCCAAAGACGTTCAGTTTTGTAGCGAATAGCAGCCTGACCAGTCATCCTCGCTAAAGAGAAAGTCATTGGGTATTCAAAATGAATTCTGGATCTTTCTTCTCGCAGGTCCTGGCTCTTGGTTCACCTTATCCTCTTGTGGTTTTACCAGTCGAAGGGGACTATTGGATGGAGGGAACCAATCATATTCTGCAGAGAGACAAGCAAAATCGCCCTGTTATGCCCAGAGTCGATTTGAGCAAATGCGTCGTGGATTCCGATCATACTGCAACAGTTTACAGAAATAATTTTCTTGGCAAGGTACGTCAGCAAAGTTGAAATGGAGCTAGAGCTTTATGTCTGATGTCTAGTTATAAATACTGGTATTTTCAAGAACAGAAACAACTTTAGTTAAGCTAAAAAAACTTTGAAAAGGTGCACCTATATACATTTCCACTATAAATTTCCAATGTAGGATGCGGCTAGTTTGTCATGAATGTTTTCATCCGTGTTAATGCCATCAAACCCTTTGAAACAAGCATTCATTTTTGTATTTTTTCAAAAACTATTTAGCCTCAATCAAAACATAGAAAAGCTGCTGTCAATTTTCAAGGTCGAATTCAATCATCAGTAAAATAATGTTGTTCTATACAAAATGAAGCTGAGATGTACAGCTATATTTTACTTGTGACTTGTATGATAGTTAGCTAATATATATATTTTTCCTGGAAAAGGAAAGGCGGAAGTAGAAGTATTCGTAAAATGAAATAATGATATAAAATTTGAAAATAGAATGGAAGAACGTTAAGATAGCACACACGAACGTGACAATATGCACAAGACTTTAGTGTAATTATTGAAAGTATCATTGCTCGTAAATCCCCCTTTATGAACAGGTGTATCACGAGTGTTAATTTTGATAATGTTTTGTTTTCAGGAACATCTAAATTACGCGGCTCTTGATCACAGATTCGGTCCTTTGCTATTGTCAGTAAAGAGCGAGGTGCCAGGGGAATATTCGGATGAAAGTAAATTAACAGATCATTACGAAATAATTTTAAGGTAAGTGATATCAAAGACCATCACAATCGTTTTCAATATTGCTTGTAACCTGGGAGAAAGTATTTCAAGGAGGCTAGGTAAAAAATGGACGTTTTCTAAGTATCATCATTTTTTGCAGGCTAAATTGTAGAACTATCCACCAGTTTGTTGCAGCGTCGTCCATGAGTGAAAACCCACGCCCTAGAGAAATAATACAGGTATTTCCAACATAGCTTACATTTAGTATGTATGCAAAAAAAATTATTCTCTTCTTTAATTGCACGGTGCTACCTAAAATGTAGCAAGTTTGTTCTTTACGATCTGTTATGGAATTAGTAACGTTTTGTTGTGAAATTAATTCTAGAGTGTGTTTAAAGAAGATTACTTTATTGTTTGGTCCCGTGTTCTTCTTTGCGTCGTTGCCAAATATTTTCATAGCAAAATATCATTGCTCTGTCTCTGATTCCGCTGCTATTGATGCAAAACTTTAGCACATGATTTCATAGTCATGATGTAATCGTCACATAATCCGCGATTGCCTTTTTTAGAATATACTGCAAGATGAACTGGACATAGATAGATTTCACCCTATAGCGATTCCCCGGGTACGTATCTAAACATCTACCATTTTAAAATACGGTGGATGCCAGAATCTCACGAGAGATTCCCTGTTGTCTTATGCCTTCAAGTCGTTTCTCTTCTTCTTTCTACCGAGAATGGCCTCTTCGCAGTTTTCTGAGATTAGGGTGAAACTCTTTTCGCTGAAAGAAAATTCAGCGGTATTTATTCTTGGAATTTTCTTACAAAATTTATCATCGATTGTCGAACATTTTTTTTGGACCGATTATAAATATTCTGCTAACAAAATCAAGCATGCAAAAAACAGTGGTTTTCTTTTCGCATTTGGTTTTTTTAATGGAAATAGAGCTCATTGCTTTTAAACCTTTTTATCTGAAAAATCATAGAAAATAGCTAGTCTGAATAGAACTGCTGTGGACGTTTTTTGTTTTTTTGGCGGTCAATAGGTAAAATCTTTGGGGAGTTGTTCTCTTGAACATTTACATTAGCTAAAAAAAACTGGTAGATCTTTGGAAAAAATTTGTTTTATGAATGCACCAATTTTGTTATGATTGAAGTTTTTAGTTCATTTTCAATCCTCTTCAATTATCCTAGTATTTTAAACCCAATTATCCCCTTTCGTCAATTAAGCATCATTATACCTCTTGTTCTTCGTCTGTTGCTCGGTTCTGCCTTAGTTTAGGCTCAATTCTAACGTGTATTCAGAACCCAGCATAATAACTTTGTAACGTTTTTGCTTTTTAGATAACAGAACACATTGTGAAATATGACGAGCACATACTAACTAATTGTTACAAAATAGGCGTGATTTATCAGAAACACAAGCAGGTAAATATGACAATTTTTGAGGAAATACTTATTAGTAATTCTTGGTTATCGACATCTCACAGTTCTTTGTGTGTTGAATCCTGTTGACGGTAAATTTTGCGTAACATTTTAAAGCAGTTTATTGTTCTACAAACAGGCAAAGCTAGTTGAATTGGTTAGTTTAACAAATTTAGATTCTTATTTATTAATCTATCTTGTTTAAATTCTTATCCTATTAATTCATATTTTTGACAGACAACCGAAGAAGAGTACTTTGGCAACAAAACTCATAGCCCTGCCATGGAAGAATTTTTGGACTGCCTAGGCACCAAAGTACAGTTGCAAGGATTTCAGGGGCAAGTATTATTATATTCCGAAATCTCAGTTGGGTCTTTGAATGCTGAAATTAGTCTTGTTAATCTTTTTACAAAATGATACAAATCAGGAATAGGTACAAAATATTCTTCGCTAACTGACCACGTTTTGGCTTCACAGTGAAAAAGACCGGATATGAAAGTGAAAAAAAATGTATGTCATATTAATAACAAACAGACAATTTCATTTCCAAGGAAATCCGTATCTTGAAAAGGCGAACCTTTGCATAACAATAAATTCCAATTTTCAGGTATCGTGGAGGACTTGATGTAAGGCACAATCAGACGGGAGAGACATCGTATCACACAGTTTTTAAAGAAAGGTACGTTGAAAAGAAAGATCTTTCTATCACTCCATATGGTGAATAGGTGATAAAGATATATGGTTAAATTTTGGATGGAAAAAGAAACATGTGGAGATAATAGGTTCTTTTGACATCTACAATAACGCAGAAAATGCACACTCTTCAATTTAATGTATACCAAGATCACAACTAAAACAAGGGATCGATTCAAACATCCTACCTTTATTGATAACACCAATTGAAGGTTAATATGCAAGCAGTTAGGTTGAAATAACATTAAAACACTGTTATTTAACAAATAAGAGGATACTAACTAATGCAGAAGGTTTTAGAAGTATTCCTCTCTGTCTCCTTCAGACAGATCTTTGCAGTTGTCATTTCGGGCTAAATGTGTTTCTCCTGCTATTCAAATGATTATGACTGACTTATGTCCATAGGAGAGAAAGATGATATGTATCTTGTATAGATAGGAAGTAATATAAAAGGAAGGGGAAAGTTTTTTTAGTTAGTTTGTTTATGAACAAGAAATAGTGAAGGCATCCAATATTTGTTTGTTTTAGCGAAGGAAATTAATGAAAGAGCTCATATTTTCTTAAGTTTGCTGATAAAGGTAGTTCTTTTTCTCAAAATTTTTTGTGAAATTTTCGTTTCCTCTACTTTCAATTTGAAGATTTTTTCATTTTGTTTCAGAGAATTCATGTTTCATGTATCAACGCTGCTGCCTTTTAAACCCGAAGATAGACAGCAGGTTTGCATTCAACTTTCGTTTGCATTCAACTTAAATTGCATTCAACTCTCGCTGCAGTTCCATCTATTCATACAACTGTTTGTATCATTGCCTTGTCATTCTGATGTACCTCAAGTTAGGCACTTTTGATAGATTGAACCCAGGGGCAAATACTTGCTCAAATATTGGGAGGACAAGCCTATTGATTTGAAATATTGCGACCGCCCAAATCCCCCCCCCCCCTCGTGCCGCCTCCAGGTGTCCGCCACTGACTGAACCAGTAAAGTAGAACAGAAAAGTATTTTGTGTCCAAGGAGAATTGTGGAAGCACTCAAGTGAGGTGAATCTCGTTCTATATTTGTACCGATAGAATTTATACATCAGGAGGCTACTTGTTCAGGGAATTTAACGACGGTAAAAAATTCGAAAGAAATCCCTGCCCCTGGTCGTTATTTTGAAATCCATTGTGTTAGGTTTATGGTACAACAATCTTCATTTTTTTGGGAAATTTTTGTGGTTGATAAATTGCTTGTTTCTCATGATATCATTTTACTTGAATGATCGTTGACACTTGAATGATGAATAAAATGTAATAAGGTATTTTTTGGTCTTCTAGGTCCAACGTAAAAGGCACATTGGAAACGATATTGTGGCCATTGTTTTTCAGGTGAGCATCAAGCTAAACCATCGTAATGGCCTAAGCAGAATTTGTTGCAATTAACTGTGGTGCCTCAAAGAGGCCCCTTTTGAAATTGTTCGCATGGGGAGCCTCCAGCCGCTAGATATTCAGACAAATGCCTTTCGTAAAGGAGGCTTTTGATTACGGATTTATTCAGATATTGAAATTAGATTCTTCTGCCCTATTTTATGATATTTTCTGTAAATAGAGGTTTAAATTTTTACCTCTTCGAAACGTTTTACAGTAGGCATGTTTGTTTTGTTATTGTTGGCTACAAATTTCTTAGTTCTTGACCTATCTAGTAAAATTCTAAAAGAAAGAAAAGTTGTTGTTTGTAGAACTGACAAATTTCAACTTTCATAATGCTCTATTTAACATCAAGTGAAAATGTAAAATGAATTTTCTAATGAGAGTCATTTTCAATAGTGTTGGTTGATGCAATTACGTTGCACGTGCGATGACGTCAGTCGCCCCAGATTTCTTTAGTCTTTCAGTTCAGTCTTAGATCATCTTTTCAAATGGCGAAGGCATTGTTTATTTAAATTATTTCGATATCTTTTCAGGACGAAAATACCCCGTTCAGTCCTACATCTGTCCGGTCACACTTTCTCCATGTTTTCATCATTGTGCAAGTTATTGATGCAAATACCCCGAATTGTCGATATAAGGTACGCTCCATTTTTTGACTGAACTCGTAGTCTTTAAGCAAAGGATCGTCTCGTAATTTGCTGGTGTAAGAATCATAAGACTCATTTATTGCTCCTTGATATAATAATAAAATTTAGCAAGGTTACTTGTAGAGTTTTTACTACAACGGTATTTAGATCGCACTTCAGAGACCTTTTCAGTTTGAAATCTTCTTTCGTGTGGTTGTCAACATCTTACAATAAGAACTCTAAAGCTATCTTTCTCAAATCAACTTGTTTATGCATGTTAATGTGCATCTTTGCCAAACGCACGAACGCAGTCAGTTCCACAACTCTATGTTCCTCCCCAGATCTTGTAAACTTTGGAATGATCTACCCACTTCCTGTTTCCCAGACTCTTACGGCCTGTCTTTGTTCAAGACAGAAATAAATAAGCTTGATCTTTCCTACTTCTTTTCCTAATCCCTCCCCCCTTGCCCTTGTTTGGGCTTAGCTATATGCTCTTGAGCCTTTCCCTAGCATTACCAACTAAAAAAAAGAAAGAAAATGGCGGTACTACTAACAAACAATGTTTAGTGAGAAGTAAAATGAAAAATCTGTTAGAATAAACCACGCAATATCGGGCACCTTGAAGCAAGGGATAATTAATGCTTGTTGTAGCACCTTTCAGACAGCAAATATCTCCCTGCAACGGCAAGCAACTCTAGTAAGACCGGTTGCCGAATAAAAGAATGTTTAAACGTAAAACAAAGACACAAGGATAACTTCTAGAATGTTGATTAAACTCAATAAAGGTAGCTTTGTTGGGTTGGTCAAATGTATACTTTGAGTTATAGAACTTTAGCCATATATCGTCCTTTATTGTCATGGGTATGTTCTACATACAATTGCCTGGCGATCGCATCAAAAACCGTCCTGGTCTAAACACCAAAGCTCGTACAGCTCTGCATATACAGCATCGAGCACTTTATGACAGACCAGTCAAACAGTTATGTTTAAAATTGTCTTATATAGATTATTTATTGTGAATCTCTGTTTTTTCAGGTTACTGTAACGGCAAGGGATGGAGTACCCAGATTTAGTCCTGCTTTACCGAACCCTGCTGTTTTTAGAAAGGTTGGTCACTAGTGTTTAATTCTGATATCTATGTGTGGAGGAGAATTATTCTGCTTATGGTGAGTTTGATCACCTTTATCTGCCTGGGCGTTGCGTAGTTTGCAGTTCAATGGGTTTCACTGAGGCAAACGTGTAGTAGTTCATAAATATGCTATCCACGATGCTTGTAATTTTTAGAAGTAGAAGGTTTTATCAAATCTTTTTTACTATAAGGGTTTTATCTACCCGAAATCCTGTAATTGGCTTCCTCTTGTACAAGCGCCCCCCTCTCCTTGAATGATTCCCTCTCCTTAAAATTTTTGCGGTCTTTGTATCCAAGATTAAATTTATTTTTCGTAGGGGAGAGAGTTCCGAGAATTCTTGATGACCAAAATTCTCAACGCGGAACTTGCAGCTTGCAAAAGTGAAAAATTCTCGCAGCTCGCTGTAAGTATACCTGACTATCGTATGTTTGTTGTTACAAATGTCTAGTTTTTCAAGAAGTTTCACTCGGGGAATTCCCAAGATGCCAACACGGCCGCGAAATCGTCTACGAGGGTTCAGTTTCATTTTCACACCATGACCACATAATATCTTACCAAATATTTTGGCTTGACATCCTATCACATAATATTCTATCAAATATGTGTTTGGTTTTTTGTGTGGCCAGGCAGGCAGCTTGGTGAAACGGTCCAATCGTAAAGTCTACTATTTTCCCTGTTATTCTCAAGATAGCGATATGTTTGAAGTACCAACTCACTTGCAGTTTCTAGTCCAAAACCAAAGCCAGATGCAGCTTTGGCCCTTGTATCTTAAGTTGCTAGATTAGTTTATCCATTGCTGAAGATTAATATGGAATAGATCGTTTGATGTTGTACTTGTTATATTTCAATGCAGTAATCGTTTAGAGTTAAAATCATAATGTTTTACTTGTAATCAAATAATCTGTCTAGGAACGAACTCGAGCAATGCTTCTGCAACAGCTAGTAAACGATCTGATCATGAGAAATGAGCAATGCATGGAAGAGGGATTGGTATGTTTTATCAATATTGCCAGCAGCTGGTTCATCTAAACCATTTACTACGATTATTTGCTGATATGGTTTTTAAAAGGCTGATATGGTTTTTAAAAAAGTTGCTCGTTCAGATAAATATTACTAATGCCAGTCTTTGATATCTGTTGCTGCTGTGCAAGGGAAACAGCTAAAACCAATATTTTAGAAATGATGTTATCAAGGTCGCAGACATAACTGGCTCGTATAGCATACCGCATGCCGACTTGCTAACTGCCATTTTTAGCCATGTCTGCACTTACGACATTGTAACCTTCCAGACTTCACTGGTTTATATCCGATTGCATTTGAATAGAAATAACAAAATAAAACATTTGAAGTTTCAAGGAATTTAAGCATTGAGGAATTTTCAGGCATCTACTTCACCCATTTGTATTTGTATTTGTTACTGCCTAGCACCTGAAGGTAGTTTTTAGGAGACCGAAATACTGTGCTTATCGAGCAGTGTCCAGGTCCTTCCTCTTTGTGTGATCACACCTCATGATTCATACGCCTGAAATTACATAGAGCTGTCAACTCTCCTCACTCTAACTAAAAGTTTCGTAATGTCAGGGAGGAACTCGAAAGATCTTTTTGATTGGTAGTATGCAACCCTAGCCACTGAGCCATCCTCGCACCACTGGGCCGTCCTTCGCATTTTAAATTGTTTCTTATAAACCTCTTTCATTGAGACAAACATTGATATAGTGCATTTCTGCTTGGCAGCTCACAAGGACTAACTCAGGTGGCAAAGGAAAGTTGTTGTCATCATTCAAGTCAGCTCTTGCAAACTCAAAGGGTAGAAACGGCAGCTCGGTGTCGCTCGCAAGCAACACGTCATTGCAAACGCCCAAAAATGGCATATCGCTCTCACTGAATGATATCACTGATGTGTCAGCAGACGACGCTAAAAAAGAGGTAAAGCTATTCTAATATCTGCGTCTGCAAAATAACAACACTTTACCCGTTGTCCTAACTTTATTTTTCAAGTGGCTGTTAGTTGTTAGCTGTTGTGACGACTACAAGTTGATTATGTATAATCAAACTAAACTAAATTAGCAGCCAAATTGGTCTTCCTTTAGAATAACAGTACAATGCAGAAAGGTATCCGCTATCGTAAACGAGGGGCAAATCACTCTTAGAAAATCTCGTACACCTTTTGTAAAATCCTAATGTTTTGTTCGAAAATCCCCAGAAATTCTTTTGTTATAGGCAAAATCTTGTACGCTATTTGCAAGAGTGAATAGTTCCTTGTACAAGGGTTTCATTGTAGGAATGTGATTTCTGGACAAAACTATTTGTCCGTTGTTTTGAGTTGTCTGTTATTTTAGAGTGGTTATTGATAGATTTCTTCATCTAAAAACAGGAGAACTCATAGCCTTGGTATCGGTTCTTTTGTTAGAGCAAATACCGCTATGGTGTCAAGGCCATTTTTCTGATGACAAGTTCTAAACTCTTTTTCTTCGTCACGGACACTAGTCTTTTATTTATCACAGAACATAGTTTTTTCTTCTTTAATTAACGTGTCCACCAAAATTCAAATCCTTGGTGAAGTTGGTGAGATACAAGGAAACATTTTCAACAAAAAGATGTTAAAAAGGCCTTCCTTGATTGTCACTGTTTTCATTTCTTTCGATGCTTATTCGACAGATGTTAAACTTGAATTTGGCAAAGTAAAGCCTTTTACCATAATATCATAATTTAATAAAGCCGTTTCCACCGTACCCAATTATTTATGTTTCAGAAATACCCGATTCTAATTGCACCTTTCGCGCTTGCTTATTTGTCTATAGTTCTCATACTTGAGAATATCCGCCAACGACGGAAAGATAATTTTTTTGCGTTTCTTTGAACAGAAAAAGAAATTGTTCTCTCGGGGACGAAGCAGCAAGGATAATGGCCAAGAACAGACCAGAAAGGAGTCAAATAAGTATGTTTTTCATTTCTACTTTGATTATGGATCTCTCTAGATTTTAATTTCTCATCGATACTAGACATAAAGGTTTATCTCCTTTTGCCAAAATTGCATGAAGTATTTGGATGGCATTCGGCGTGTTTGAAAAGGCATTTTGGGACATTAAGGCAAACATTATAGAATTTGCTAAGATTTTAATGTTTATTTGAAGATCTTGTTTTTGAAAGATTTACCGATATGGGCCTTAAATGCCTGTTTTTGACAACATTGTGCTGTCATTTTTACGAAATATCTCAATTGGCATTTCTGTATTTTGCCGCCCTTTCATAACACAGCGAAAAATACGGTTTTGATATGTAATTATTTAAAACTCCATCTTATTGAAAATATCCTATTCATTGCTTTACTTAATTATAATACTGTATTAAAAAACATATCCTGGACATCTATTCTGGTACTTAATTACCAAAGGTCTCAATACAAAGTTTGCAGCTAAAAATCGGCTTTTGCTGACAGGTTCAACTAATTTATCCATACTTTGATATTATGTCAAACTTAATACTACCACAAAGCATGTAGTTTAAATGAAACCAGAATCTGAAAAAATAATAGACATTCTACAAAACAGCAGGTTTCAGCACACGCGATGCAGAATAATCAATCAATATTTATTTTCTGCTGGTACCAGCGTTTCAGTGTTTTCACACTTCTATTGTTTCTTTTACACCACGATAAACGTAATGGTGGCCATATCGGTATTCCATTTGATCATGTAAGCATTTATCCAACTCATTACCGCAGTTATCGCTCTGAATTTGATATCAGTGAAAATAAAGGCTGTCCAAGCCTATGAATAATTCATTGTCTAGACGCTTATAAACAAACTTACCTGCCTTCGTTACACACTGTAGCTCTGTCTCGTTTGCCCCCGGCTCTCACCAGCACAATGCACCCGATTTAACAATAATTCTTTAGCTTTAAAAATAAAATCAGAAGATTTGAAATTGCTTTGAGTACGAGCGTTGATGGGTGTGCATTTTATTCATATGATGTCGACTTTTTTAATAAATGTCTTGAATTATAAAAAAATGAATAATTATATCATAAGAATAAGCAAATTGTATAAAGTTCATTTCGCTGCCGGGCTTACCCTTCACAAGACTGCCATCTATAATGGTAACTAATAATGTGTGCTTTTGACCCCAAGCAACTGCATTGCAGTCTTTATACGTAATCGCGGTTACCTTTGAAGAAGGGTTTTGTCGCCTTTCAGTGTCCTTTGTTTGCACGGGGGTAGCACCCGTTTGAAAGTAGGCCCTTTTATTATCCTGGTATGCCTGAGTTTTAGCTGGTATCAGAAAGTGACAAAACATTGAATTTTAGTTCACTAGCATCGCCTTCGTCACCAAACAATGGAACCTGGCCTAGCACGAATTTAGCTTCTGTGAATGAAGGAAGGGACTTCTTTGGTTTTCGCTCGAAGTCAGTAGAGACTCCGCCGTCCGGAAAAACGTTGCATTACATGTACGAAGGCCCAAACAGGTTCGTCTCAAAGCTTTCCTGCTTTGGCATTTTAGGTTCGGCCGAGAAAGCATCATGTCTACCTAAATATATCATATGTAGTGATGTAGGGTATCGAAAGAGAGTTTAACGACTTCTTGCTTTGTTTTGCACTAATGTATTGCGCTTACATGCCTGCCAGTCATAGAGGAAACTGTTTCAGTTTTTTATGCAAGTCAAAAGCTTAACTTGAAGGATAAGAATTAGCTCAACTTAAAGAATAAGCATTATTCATGGTAACACCTTCAAATGCACTAGAAGCTTTTGTTTCGTATAAAGACATGCATTATATTAACATGCTAGACTGGAGAGTGATCGTAATCTGTTATGCTCATATTTACATTGCCAAGTCGGTTGACTATAACGAGGCTTCTTGCTTCAACCCATCTTTCGCTCGCCCGCCTAGAAGTAGCAAGTTGCTACCTGGTTAAATATTATGGTGGGTACGGCTCCTTTAAGACATCTTGCGGCTGGCTTAAGTCCAAGGAACTTTTTACGTATACAGAAATCATATAGGGAAACACCTTCAGGTTCGTGATAGATAACATTAAGATAGTCATGTTAACGTTGGTTTCTTTAGCAAGAAAGCAAAGTGTGTATTTGTATTGTATTTGTATTTGCTACCTAGCATCCAAAGGTAGTTTTTAGGACACTGAGAAGCTGTGCTCATCGAGCAGTGTTCTGGTCCCTTTTTTTGATGCCACCACACCTCTTGACTCCTACGCCTGGAATTGCAGAGAGCTGGCGACCCTCCTCACTCTGGACGAAAGTTTGCCATGCCAGGGAGTCGAGCCACGAACTCTTTTGTCTTTAGTCGCTGAGCTATCCTCGCACCATAGTCCTTTTACTTTACAAAGTTAATTGTAAATCTCTGCCAGACATTATTGGGTGATGTCTATTTTTTTAACTTAAACATAAACTTCCATTTTGAAGTGTTTTTTATGTATCAGTCCCCTCCAACTGATCCAATATGTCCCTCTCCTCTTGTTCCAGCGCTTGCTCTTCACCGTCTGTTACTTACAACCGTCGAAAGTTTTTAACACAACCAGAAATGTCATCAACAAATAGAAGTTCAATAAACGGTGTTTATCAAAGGAATGCAAGATCAAGTTCCTTCAACGACAGCGAATCACTGAGAAATACGGTATTCTCTTCAATATCATTATGGATTTTTTCGTTTTTGTACACGATATTTTTCTTGTGTATGTTAATATAAAAACACAACCTTGACTGAAAGATCTGTCTTTCCTTTTGTTCTTAGATGAGTTTCTATTGAAGGGGTCATGTAGCCCATCGATAAAATAAGCCCAAAAACAATTTTCCAAGTCCTAAAATGGAATCTTTTCGATAGTTTTCAGATATTTTTGTATTGTCAGAAAAATGACCTTTACACTTTTAATGTTCAATAAATACAATTCAGTTCCAAGGAGTATTGTTGGCAACCATTTATCCAGCTAACATTAAGAGTTCAGGAATCTTGCAGAAGAACCAATGATAAAGCTATCCATAGACGTGAGCTTTTCAGGAAGGACCACTCCGAGAACTGTCATCAAGGCATTGACAAAATTTTCAAGGCAGTCTGAAATTATAATTTGCCAACCGATTATTTACAGTTGAAGGCATTGAAACTTTCATTCTACTTTTCGGCATTTTTTCTATTTCTATTTTTCGCTTTTTTTATATACGGCGAGTGTTTTCCTATTTTTCATTATCCATATAAAAATTGTTACATAGGGTATTTAGAAAATCTCAGTGGAGGGGGAGGGGGGTATTTATGTAGAGTACCCACAGATAGTTTTAAAGAATAATTCTGCGAGAAAGCTCTTTGTTACCAATTCAGCTGAAATTCTAATTTGTTTTCAGGATCCCCAAGGGGTACATTCGAAGTATATTTCGGTCAGCAGCTGTTCATCATACGAAGATATAAGTTCAAGCAGCGCATGCTCAGCTTTAGGTGAGTGCTTGTATTTTCTCTTATGGCGACAATGGCCTAAGGTCTTTGTTTTTTCTTAGAGTGAATAATACACATATTAGCAGACACGATGTGGTCTAGGCTCTCAAAATGTTAGAAGGGGGAAGGAGATGTCCAGATTTCCTTTGTCTAGGCTCTAAAAAAGGCAGAGGGGGTGTCCAGATTTCCATACATCAGGAAGAGATAATATTTTTCATCAAAGAAGGAGAAAAAGTGGTTGAGATGAAATGATATACGATGGTGTGAAAATACTGCTAGTTTTTTATAGGTATTGCAACGTTGGTGATCCTTAAAGTTTAATTTATCGTTTCCAGGCTCATGAAATTATAGTTGATAAGAGGGGAGATTCAAATAGAGATCGGGGAGTTGTTAAAAAGTCTGAATAATAGTATGCGTTCCCCTACCGTAAGTTGCTAGGGTACCTCTGTTGTAAATACTGCCTCGTCAACGGGATAACACAAGGCTGACTTGATATTAAATCGGTCCTCAAACATGTAAACTAGACACGAGAAAGCAGAGCATTTGAGTGAGATCGGCTAGTTATATTTGTATTGCAAATCTTTGCAAAATGTTAAGTGAGATTGCTCACTTTGTAAGGACTCAAAGAGAAGTGAGGTGTCATCGAAAATTATGATTATTCAGGACTTTCACGTGTCTTTTTCTACATTACAGATGCAGCTCAGCGAGAAATTGATGTTTTACGGTCTGAAATTAGTAAACTTAAAACAGACAAAATGGATTTGGTGCGTCAAAATGTGGTATGTTTCATTTTCATTGCAAATGTTTGGTAAAATTTGTTCAATCTTTTTTAAACAGATGATAACGTCATTTAATTCTGTTGGAAGTAAAGCCTAATTCTCTAAATGTGAAAATATGTCCTGCTAAACAGTTATCGGTAGATAAACTCAAAAGTTACGATCATCAATTTATATCGATATAAATTTTGTCAATCTGTGTTTTAGATTTTCTTTGTACGATAATGCTTTAAGTTGAACCTAACATTTCATTTTATGCCTAAAACGTTGATTACGTTTTATAAAATTTCAGTAGACTTTTTTAAAAAATTATTAGAACATTGAAGAACCTATACTGCTGCTGTATTAATTACAACAAGCTATAATTTCATTGCCAAATTCTGTTGAATCTCTTAAATCTGTTTGTTCCAAAAAACAATCCTTGTTTAGTCAGCTGATATGGTCTGCTAATTTGATCAAAATTCTTTCATTTAAATCAGGTTGTCATATTTTTAAGATGTTAATTTTTTCGTTGCAAAGCTGATATAGTTTGAACAAAATATTTAACCGCTGCTAAAGTTTAAAAAATTGCTTTTGAAAGAATCTCCAAATTATTTCATGGTTGTTGCTATATAGCATTTTATGATTGCAGAGTTAAACTTTTTTTTTATAATGTAATGCCAATCATTTATTTTCCAACATCTAATTTCGTATTTTCGTATGTGAAATTATTTAAAATTGCGTTGTTAAGTTTTAAAACTAAAACTCAAAACACAGCATTGATTCTGTCATTTAAAGTTTTAAATATTTTTTATAATCATTATTATATCTTTTAATGCTCCGTCACATAATTAAAAATTTAAACAATTAATACTTAAATTTAGTTACTTCGACGAATGTGTGATGTTGACGTTAACGAAAATTCGAAAAAGAATCATAAGCAAGGTAAACTAAAGTTTTAAATTTCTGAATAATTTATGTAGTATTTGGTATTCCTTTGCATGTTTGGCATACCAATTGTCTTAACATAAAGAGTACAGCAACATGAATTCTCAATTATTTCTAGAAGTATACCTCTTGAGTACTCTTGTCTCTAGCAACTTTTATTGTTGTTTTGACATAATCTTTGATATCGTTAATTCTGATAACGTCACATTTATCTATTGTTACAGAAGAAACGACCATCGTCCTCAAAAGTATTGGGGGTGACTCCCTCTTGCCCCCCAGGTGTTCGGTATTATCGACCCCCAACCCCCTCACTTTTTGCTGAGCATGATGTTAGTTTTGTAGCATCAAGAATACCTACCATAAAAGTTTGCTAATTTGTCTAGAGCCACTCACCCCAAATCCAATATGTGTTCCGGCGACCCTGACAGACATATTCCAGTTCTACAAAAATTATCCCTTAATATGCCACCCGTTTATTTTCAAAAAATATCATTTCGGCAATTTACAACCTTTACACCTTTCCCTGTTACTCTGTTGTGAAACCCGGATTTTTAAAGTTTAAGAAAGAAACATCAATCAAAGCGGTAACCTTTACAACGAAATGACCCCTGTTAATCATAAGAAATGCTGTACGGATATTGTCTTAGGGGGGCATGCAAGGGAACTGACTTTTTTGCTGCTTTCTTTGTGATCAAAATATTCTTAAAGACATTGCTATGCCTATTTTTTTTCATCGTGTAAAGATATGTAACCTCTTGCTCGCTCAGTTATTTCAAACCTGCACGAGGTTGCCATAGGCTTTTGTTTTTCGGCGCGTTTATGATCGAGAAAACATTGAGAATAAGCCTTACGTTGCTGATTGGATACGTAACAATAGGTATATTATGTTGTCCAACCGATGGGAATTTTAAGTGGCCAGCGAAATCCATCGGGACATACCGCAAATCCTCGAATTAGCCCCCTGGGGGCTTATTTATTTCTGATATTTTTGGGTGGGGGCTTATTCGAGGGGGGCTTTTTCGAAAGGGGCCAATTCGAGGATTTACGGTAATGCCTTTGAAGCCAATTTCATTGTCTTTACTGTCAATGTATTGTCTGCTATCTTATCTCTTTATCCTTTCGTTTATCTTCACGTTTCCTTGTTTTTTATTACAGACATATCAACGAGAGATAAGAAAGTATAAGGAAAAATCCTTGCACCAGACTGCCGAATTGTATGCTGCAAAGCACGAATTGGCAAAACTACGCTTTGTACCGAAACACGAAGAAGATGTCAATCACAACAACGAAAGTCCTAGTCGTCAAAGCGATTACTTTGATAACGAGATGACCCCTGTCAATCATAAGGATAAGGTGATTTTCTTCGGTGAAGATTCCCCTCACACAAAGCGTCGTTCTATGACTGTTAGGAACGAACCATTAAAAGCCACTGTAAGCGATGCTTTGTCGTCGGTTCATCATCATCAAAAACGACAGCAGATTGTACCAAATAACAAACGGCATTCAATAAGCCATGTTTAATGGGAGGAGCGGTTCTTTGTCGCTAAGAGCACTGTGTTACAAACCGGCGCTGGTGGAGGCATTTCTGTCGTAGTTGTGACATTCCTGTTTCCTGATCAAATGCCGAGTCCCATTAGAAAGATGTTTGATACCAACTGTACGACGAAAGAGAAACAAATGCATTTTTAGTGTATCTAAAGTTTTCATTTGTATTGACATCCGTTGACATTTATTTAAACCGTCTTGTGATTTCTTAGGCTCTACAAAAGCCAAGATCGTACTGACGAGATTATTTCTATTAAAATAAAATGATATAATAATGTGTAAATATGATTTACTTAATTAAGTTCTTCGAATTATTGTTTTCTCCATCTTTATCAAAATGGGTCGTATTCAACGTGATGATAATTCTCAGTGGCAACAACATTTCTATTTAGAAAATTAAGAATTCTTCGCTTAGCAGGGAAGAAGAAGCTAGAATAAATCCCTATTTAACGAACAATTGTGAGACCTGATATAGTAATTGGTTAATGATGGATTTTACAAAATAGAGGGCTTGAGAGCAATTTGCTATAATCTCAAGTTCGTTAGATTTTGAGGTTGTTGATTTGGAATTCAATTTTTCCTCAAATTTTACTATAATGCAGTTCCTGTGGCATATCATTGCCTTTTGTGCCTTTCCAGTTCTTTTTTCTATCTCCTAAAGACCTAGAAGTTTGGTAATTCATGGTATTTAAACAAGTCAGACAGGAATGCAAAATTGTGTTTGCCACAGAAACAAACTGAATTCGTGCCAATCAATTGTTATTTTCTATTTTTAAATGTTGATAATAAATTGTTTCGGTTCGTTGATACTAATTGTAAAATAATAGTGAATATTTGCTTGAATTTGTTAATGTTATTTTAAGTTAAAGATCGTTCACATACTAACTGGAAACGATTTATTTTGAAACTTCGGTTTGGTAAAATGGGTGTTGACTTTAAGTTGATCTTAATGATTGACACCCAAGTAGCAACCGAACATCTTAAAGAATTGTTGTATGATATCAAGAGAAGGATTATATACTTGTTTGGGAGACGAAACCCCCAGTCATTTTTTCGAAACATACCGTCTTAACCAATCAGCGTCTCAGGGCATGACACATGATCATCAATAACAGTTTTCGCACATCTGTTTTTTCTGTGATCAGTGCTGTGACCACACAACTCTTGAACTTTCAGCCCGGGCTTCAAGTGACATTGTGCATGTGCAATGACCCCAAAAAAAAGCTAGGGTATGGTCTGGAAGATTGGCATGATTCGTCATCGAAACAAATACCTGGATCATTACGAAAATTTTGGAATACAACTAGCTAATGATAAATAGGTTTCTTGATTAATTTATGACCTTTGGCCTGCTCTTTACCTTTACAATAACCTTTGACCATTTGATTGACCCAGTATCCTTTTTGTGACCTTATGACCTTTAATCAAGACATTATTCTAATAAAGTTTATTATCTCATACTAATTCGGGTACATTCTTCAGGTAATATTTAGCTATAGTTGAAATCAATGCTAAAGCCTCTCGCAATCGGATTCTTTAGAGCGCTATGTGAACGACCTTCAACCCTTAATGCATGCACGTGTACTTTTTTGTTCAGTTATTGGCTCTGGAAGCTGTGGAATTGAAATCAATATATATTATACATGTATATTGTTCTCTATTAGACATATTTCACCGAGATGGAAGTTATTGGTGACAAAAGAGGGAAAGTGTGATTTAACTTTGTCCTTTTTTTCATTTTTCTTTTTTGATTGCGAGATTATGCTGGAAAAAACTTCAGGATGGTTTGGAGATTACGCTAAGTCCAGGAAAACCCCCCCTTTAGACCATCCTTTGCTTTTGTATATTGCCAACCTCCATCTCTGTGTCTTTGGAAAATATTTAAAACACCAGTTTTGTACATAATTTTTAAGGCATTTGTTTGCATGAAAGTTTCTCCATCAAATCGCAACATTTTGTCGTGCTCCTTTATTCTTCGTTGTTTGGGAGGTCAATGTGCCCATATCATGTGCTGAAGTTTGACCTTTCTTAATTTTCACGGTAGCATTTAATATCCCTTAGCCGGGAAAGTTAAGGTAACATTATGCGAATGATGTTTATGTCCATATGAACTTCCAAATTAAACGGAAGGCATGCTCGAAGACAAAATGACTAGAAGGGGAAAAGGGCATTAGACGCTTAGAACAACCCAACAGTGACAAAAAATTACCAACATTTTAGCCTGACGCCACTAAAATGTTCTTAACTGTATTGGTGTAATTTTGTTTTGATCTAATAATTGAATACACTCTTCATAATAACACATATCATAAGAACACCGTAGCTCAATTATCGCATTAAAAAAATAAGAACAACGGCAGAGCATACCCAGCCCCAGATAGATAATTAAAAGAAAGAAACAAGTGTTTTTTAAAAACTTGTAAAAACTGTCAAATTATATAGAAAATAAGAACATTGTGTTTCAGCACAAATTATATGGGTCTTATGAAATGACTGTAACAAGTATGAAGCATAAAATAGTCACTCCAATTCATTTTTAATAATAGATTTATATAGAGATGGATGAAACCGTAGGGATAACAATAGAAATATACAAAACAGTAAATAACTTAAATCCAGTATTTATGAAAGAAATATGTTAGTTGAATGAACTTGCATATAATCAGGCTCGTACAAACTGGGGGTGTGGGGGGTGTGACACCCCCCAATCTTTTATCCAGTCGGAAAATTTGAGGCCAGTCGGAAAATTTAAAGCTGTTGGTAGAAAGCGAGGATAATCGGAAAAAAATTGAATCATTCGTGAAAGCTAAAGTTTTGACTCAAATGACCTTGTAAAAACTGTAGCTCGAAGAGAAGCATAAGAAAAATATTAATTAATAAAAAAATAGTTGTTTGGTAAAAGGCAGCCCTAAAAAGAATAAGAGGCAACGCAATACAGAAAAACGAAGTTAGGTATGAAAATGCAAGTATTTTCAACTACATTCGTCGAAATGGGGATAGTGTAATAATCATTCCATTGAATTGCTTCAAAAAACGGGATATGAAATAAAAATTTTGAAATGATATTTAACAGGTATGAGAATCTATTTCGAGGTTAAATTATATACCAAAAGTTAAACTTGAAGACGTTAAAAACTTTTAAAAGTCTTTTGTCGGTGGAAACGGGTCAGAATAGCGGGAGCCTTCATTAATCAATTAGACAAAAGTTCTCAAATTTCGCCTAATCTCAAAAACTATTGATCTCACACTAAACAATACGACACTAACATCAGTAACCAAAAACAATTAACAGCGTGTTCCGTGGATATAATTATACGAAAGAAATGGTAAGAATTAGGCTAGATTTATCACAGTGGGATTACAAAGGGGTCCGCACCGCATAGTTTCCAAATTTACGAAATCTAGAAACTTTATAATACAGCTTAATAATTATTTACGAGACAATTTATAAGGTTTTGTTGGTAAAAAACTATTAAAGTTTAGGCCCTCATACAAAATTAGAATTGACCATTGTCAGTCGGAAATTTCGAGCCCTTCACCCCCCCCCCCCAAATAACTGCCAATTTACGTCCCTGCATACCTATAATTTACGAAATCAACCTTTTTACAAATAAAGCCGAACACTGTTACTTATGGGCTAGATACAATATCCTATAGATGTAATGAACTGTGGATTTATGAGCCATTAGACATTCAATCGGCAGAATATTTTTAGGTATTCAAAACTAAAATTAAATAAACGGATCTGACTTGCTCGTGTAGACTATGCACATCATACATTTCTAATATTGGATACTTGTAAACATCACGATTTTTTTTATATTTGTTATTGTTACATGTTGGTGTTAATTAGCTGTTATTCTGTAAACCAACATTACATAAAGTGAATAAAAAGAAGGGAAGGGAAGGGCTTTTTAGCACATTGATAACAGAGTTGAGTGTTGACGACCTGTTTTGAAGAGAAATGGCTGTTTTAATAATAAACTCGGAAATTTCACAGTATTTGCCCCATACATTTGCGGAATTCAGGCACTATACCTTTCACTCTATTTTCGAACAATATCGATGAAAACGGAGATTTTCTCTCTCCTCTAGCCTATCACTCAACAAGCTCATTTCCCTAGCTACCGTAAAAGTTCCAATGAAATACTTATCGAAACCCACGTCTCACAGGAGAAGCACAATGGGAAATCTTTTGTATTTGCACTGTTTTCCCTGTCACCTGAGAAGTGTCAAAAACTTTCCCCTTGCATTGCAGCCGTATCTTAGAACCCGACTTCCCTTCAGTGTCACAGATCAGTGTTCAGTGTATGCAATTATCTTTGAGTCTCGATCCAGCATTTGCCTCGAATTTGAGAGGAACACAACACAGAGCAAAGGTCGAAGAGCCTAGAAAGGTGAGGTGGAGTTGATATTATGATAATTTCACTATTTATGACGAAGTCATTAGGAAAGCTATGCTACTCAAAGCACTTTTTACGTTTGCTTAAAAGCATTTCAACTCGGTCAGGAAGTTTGCATTCATCAAGACTAATTACAGGGCCTTTTCAAACTAAAATGGCGCGAAGACCAATTTCCCAAGATCAAGGACAGGAAAACAAACTCCTTTTTAAGTTTGGCGTTATAAGTGATGTACAATACGCCGATATCGATGATAGGCTAAATTATGAAGGTACAGTTATGAGATATTATAGAAATTCTGTTGACTTATTACGCAAAGCAGTCGATTTTTGGAAGCAGAAGGAACCAGATTTCATTTTGCAGCTTGGTGACATTATTGAAGGAAATCATGTTCGAAGTCAAGACCGTGAGCGTACTTTGGAAACTGTGCTTAATGTTTGCAAAGAACTTGACTGCTATATATGCCATCTTTGGGGAAACCACGAATTTTATTTGTATAGTAGAGAGGAATTAGCAGCAACCCAACTTAACAGTAAACTGAAACTGTACAATGGAAACTCAGCCTCTGCCGCTGCTGATTGTAATACTTTGTCACATCTAAAAAGTGATTGTGTTGAAGTTCTGTCAGATCCAACTACTTCAGTATTAATCAATAGTGTCCCTCATACCACTGAAAGAACTACTGATAGCGGAAATAAATATTATTTCACATTTTCTCCACATCCAAAATACAAATTCATTGCCATAGATTCATATGATGTTAGCATTTGTGGAAGGGTAGAAGGTGAACCTGAATATGAAGAGGCAAATAAAATTCTAGCAATTAAAAACACTAATGACAACTGGAACTCGCCATATGGCCTTAAGGAACCACATTTTGTGAAATTTAATGGCGGATTAAGTAAAGATCAGATCGAATGGCTAGACAAAGAACTTGCACTTGCTGAAGAAAAGCAGGAAAATGTTGTCATCATCAGCCATATTCCCATTCATCCAAAAAGTACAATTTTTTTATGCAATTTATGGAATTTCCAGGATGTTCTTGATGTAATCTGGAAGTATTCATGCGTCAAACTATGTCTTTGTGGACATTCACATGAAGATGGTGACTTTATTGACCATAAAGGAATCCAACATATTGTATTTCCTGCTGTTTTAGAATGCAATAAACAGGAAAATGCATTTGCAAATGTTTTTGTTTTTGAAAATAAAATAAAAATTTTTGGATATGGCAAAGTTAAATCATTTGACATTGGTGTTTAATTTTTAACAAATTTATTCTTTGTTTTGTTTTTCAATTGTGTAAAATCAATCTCTTTGAATTGCATTTTTAGAATCATTATTATTTGTATGTTGACATGCTTAGTTTTTAAGCCAAATTAAGTAGTAATTATAGCATTTTCTGCATCCATTATTTATTCCCAAGAATTTATTCACTGAGGCATCTTTATAAGCCCAATATGTATTAGTTGACTGCCCTAAATCCAGTTTTACACAGCTTACATTTTGTTTAATAATTTCAATATAATTCACTGAAATAAGAATTGTCTATTTTTTCCAATTTGAAATCTTTCTGTTGTGCCTCCTAACATCACTGTTGAGACTTTTTTTATTTAGTCAACAGTGTTAATTGTTTGACATATAAAAATATAGTTCACATTGCGCTACTGTTTTGGATCTATTAAACACCTTCTCTCTTATAAGCACCCTCTCTCTAATAACTACCTCCTCCAATAAATATCTCCCAAAAAATTAAATTTGTTAAATAAATTCCCACCCTCCAAAAAACCCCATGGGCTAGTTGAATTATTGCAAAAAAGCATTTTCGTTTTTTATGTCACTTTTATAAAAAATGTAAAAAAATATCAATCATGAAATTGTTTAAACGTAGCACCTTGTCCATCTATGCTATTTTTTCAGATGATAAAAAGCATCATATTTCAAAAAGAGAAATGAATGGTGCCATACAGGTTATGGAAAATTGAAAACTGTCACCTCTTTTGATGACGATGAGAATTGATTTGAAATATGATGTTTGCAACGTTGAGGAGAAACTAAAATGGATTAGAATAAAGAGGAGAATGATTTTTAACAATTGATTAGATTTGTATATTGGTTTTAAAAAACGATTTTTTTTGCAAATTTGCCCTCCTCACTAACAAAAGCCTCTTTCCTCTCCACAAGTTGCCTCTCATAGAAGCCAACAATTCTTATAATCACCCAGGCTTTTACTAGATCAAATAGGGTACTTAAAATAAAGACTTTTAAAGCTTGAACTAATGCCAAATCTAAACCTACAAGGCCCAGGCACCGCAGAGAAGGGGGGCTATAGTCCCCACTTTTTGCCACAAGTGCAAGAAACTTACCAATGAATCGGCAGTTAAGCCACTTTTCATTCGGTTCTAGAGCCTCCACTTTTTTCAACCCTCCGCAGTGACTAATGCCCACCAAAATCTTGCTACACAAACATCCGTTTTCAAGGGTAAATTCAGCTATCCCCCTTCTCCGCTTAGATTTAAGTTTACTATAAAATGTTTCTTCCTGCAATATCTATAATAAGAAAGTGTGATTCTTCCTGCAACTTCTATAATAATTTTTCATAAGGGGATGCAGAAGTAGGGATATTTGGGAAAATAATTGAAAAATATAAAAACACAACATGTATAGCTGGGTGTTCCAAATACTTTTGGCAATGATTGTGGAGTAAACGCCAGTAATTGAAAACTAGGAAAATTTTCTAACCATTAATTTGAGAAAGCTGATTATTCAACATCACTAAATTTGTTTCAATGCTGTCAATAAAAAGTACTTAAAAATGACCCTCACAAAATCACTCCCTTTTTAAAATCAATATCCTTTTCCGGGCCTGATAAAGTGAGGCATATGATCTGATATACATGCCTCAACCAACAGGAAGTTTACTATTTCTTTCTAGAAAAATTTATAGAAAAAAAATCGGGAGAGGGCATGAAGAAGCTCATAAAAGAAAGCTTAAAACTAATATTATTGTTGAAAACCAAAATTGTTTAGTGTTTTGATCGATCGTAGCTTTCAACATTCGTGATATCTCAGTTTTACAATGGAAATTCCAAATGAGAAATTTTCCCGCTTTTTATCGCTACAAATAGAGTTATATGTTGTAAGCTCTAGATTTTCTACCTTTGAGAGGGGAAAGCCAATAGATATTTGCGAAGTGGTACATTAATGCTTTTTGTTGATAGAAATGGGCGTGTCTCAATCTTTAAGGGTGTTGTCAAAAGATAAATACTCTTGCATGCTGCTTATGTGCGTTTCTATTTCAAAATTCATACTTCAGTGCCATACTTTGCAATTTTAACTCCTACAGAAATGTTAATACGTTAGAATTGTTGCCCAAAAGTTTACAGCTTGAGGAACAATTTCTTCTTTTTACCTGCAAAATTTCTTTATGCGCCGACGGAAAAAGTGTTGGGTGAACCGTGCCCCCCATAGCGCGACCCCTTTGACGACGCCCTTAACCTTTTTAGATCAAATTTTGATAATCTTGTTACAAAGATGTTTTATTTAAACTCATTTAAAAGAACTCTTTGGAAGTGGAAACATAATTGAATATAGTAAGCGTCGTAACTCTTGACATAAATATATTTACAGAGAGTTGCGTTAAAAAATTTATTTTCATTTTGGTTCTCCTCTTTGTCTTTGTCTCTGATTGTTTGTGTTTCATGATGGCTTAAACTTGATCTCATACATGTTTCTTATTAACCAGTCCATGAAACTCTTTGAGTGGTCCGGCTCAATGACTGCATCTTTTTCTTCAGATCTTTATATTGCTCCAGTGGGGCTTGGTCCTGACAAAAGATTGAAAAGAGAGAACTTTTATTCAATCATCATCATCATCATCATCAATCTCTATCATCAATCATAGTTAACCATAGTCAATCATCAAGATCAGCAATCGTTATCAATACCAATATTCATCATCATCAAACTTCATCATCAGCCAACATTACAATTATAATCAATCTTTTTCGTCGACATCAACAATGATTCGTTTTTGTAATCATAATCACCGTCCTATGTATCATTACAATCAATCATTACCAAATAAATCATCGTTATCCTGGGCAAAAATCCTATAGCGTGGTACTGTATTATTCATTATCGATCAGGGTTTAATGTTTTGCTGAACCTATGTTGCAAGCTGTTTTTTTCTTAAACTTTTTTAGCAGTGACTCTTTCTTCCTTCTGTTACGTTTGTGGATCCGAGCAGAGAGAGACGTAGAATGATCAAGACATTTGTACTTTGTAACTTAGATTCTGATCGTCAACTCAAGTCCACTACTCTAACTTTTACTGATATATCCTTGGTTAATGTAGCATGTAATGACGTTAATGATATGGGTTGTTGACACATACAAATAGAACAATGGCAATGGATCATTACACTTCAATTCTGATTGATTAAGATTATGATTATGATCTATGTTTATTATTGTTCATGCACATATTTAACATAGATAAGTAGCTCTTGGTACTTTTGTATTGAACAACAACTTCAACATCAGACCATCTATAATTTCAATGCAAAGGTTTTTTTTGAAGATTCAACTTACCTCTTTGTTACTATCTTTCTTTCTCAACCTAGGGGAAAACAGAATGCATGAGTTGTGTCGCAGTTGGGCAATCGCTGAAAGAATGCTTTATCTAAACACATAAAATTCGCATGGTAACCATTTCTTTTTGAAATTGCGTATCATAAGTTATTCACATTAGCTCATTAATTGATCTCTACCTTCATTTTATCAAAATCTTTTTTTGCTTGTTTTCATTGTTTCTGAATTAAAAACCATTATTGCATCTAGACGATTTTTAAAATACGGTCAATAAGCTGTACCAGTTATTCTATCCATAATAATTATAAAACAATATCATATCTCTAAAGGTTAAACTCTCTCAGCAACAATGTGCTGTTATCAGTCAAGGATCGGTCTAGTATATGTTTAAAGAAGTTAAAATGTTAAATGTCCAAGTTGAAATATTTACAAAATGTCTCCAATCATGAATTTGAAGTTTGAGTCTTCACTTCATATGTCACTTCATTGAAGATTGTTGCTGCTTGAAAGGAAAAGGCCTTCTTTCCTGTTTCAGATTTGATTTTAGGCAAAACGAATTAGGGAATTAAATCAAACGTTTCAAGTGAGATTGCTAAATTGATAGTTTTGTACGCAACCTTTTCAGTTTTGAAAACTTTTTTCTGCCACGGACCCTGTTCTGAAAAGTTCAGAAGAGCTTGTTTTGTCGGATCTCTGAATTGAAGACCTGTCTGAATTTCTAAACTACATTACAGTGGGAACCCAGGAGAAGCAATATATCATTAATTTGTTAAGAATTGTGTCTGTAGAAGAAAGTGCAAAAATACTCTCAATTCTCTTACCCCTTTTTGAAATTTTGTGCTGCCATTGCCGCATTTTGTAACTTGACAAACTTTCTAACATCGTCGCTACCAGATTTCGTGTTATCATCGATCGGCGAGGCTTTGCTGCTCGCTGAACCTTGGCTTTCTTCTCCTTCTTGCACATTTGGCAACATTTGTTTCAGAAGTGGCAGAATCTTTCCGCGTGTTCCTTCGCGTTGTATTATCGAATGCCTCCGCCTGTTCTCCTCCCATGCCATCGCCGAGTTCCGCGAGTCGTCTGTAGTTTTAACTATAACTTCTCCTGTGGCAGGGTTGATGCTCATTCGTACCTGAAATTTTACAAGGACGTTTCTTCATAAATGTGAAGTTTTACAGGATTCGTCCTAGCCGCGCGACTAAAGAAGCGCTTTTTAAAAAAGCGTAAGGTTTCAGTTCCATTTTACTGTGATCCATTGGTGATTTAGCGACTGACTGCATATCATCAAGCCACCCTATCGTTTATAAGTTGTTACGTAATTAGAAACTAAAATTAACAGGATTTTCGATGACATACCATCTTACCGTTAGACTGCGAAATATCGTGACTGCTAAGGCAGGGGATAAATTTGACCAAATTTGGAAATACTTGTGGATTCGATGCAAGCAAGAGCTATCTCAAACGTCCTATAAATGTTTTTAAAATTCATTCACATTCCCGTCTGTGAATGACAATGATCTTTATTTGCTCTTGTTTATACTAAGTGCAAATATGAAAATCTTGTTATTACGCTATCTATTTATTTTTGGATAGTAAGTGAAAAAGTGAAAATTCCCTCAGGTGTGTACAAATATTTACTGTTTTACAAGCACAGATCTTTCATGTACAGGGCTATCTCTTTTTACAGCATATGTACATAATTTTCTGCTGGCATTATTGTTAAATAGGGGGTCACTACCTTTTGCAATCGTGAATTCAATTTGCTTCTGTCATCATTTTTGTCTTGCTGAATCGCCTGCGTTTTCTTCTCGTCCTTTTTCTGCTTTAACACCAGAAGACGTGGAAATAGTTTCGGCAGCCCTAGCTTTTCAGTCTTTCGCTGTAGATCTGATTGCAGCAACGCAGCATAAAGTGGTATACCGCCCTTGATTGAACTGTTTCTGAATCTAAGTTTTGCCTCGGCGATACGTCGCATCGTTTCGAAAGTGTCCGGATTCTTTTTCACTATCAATCGGATGAAACTGGACAGATCAAGTTCGTACAGTGTTATTGCTTCGAGGCAGTAGTACGAGGCCGAGTATGTTGGAAGATCATACACCGCTTCGAGGTCACCTGCAAGAGGAGAATTCGATAGGCGATTATGAACAATTTTTTTGCGGTACAGAATTTGAAAATGGCTTTGAAAAAAGCAAACATTTTACAACATACTTAAAGCTTTTTCGTCTGACACTCCTCAGAGCATAAAACGTCAGAATAGGTTCCGAAAAAACACGTTTGAAAAATATATACCCAGTTGTGGATCGAAAACAAAACTGCCCCTCAAAGAGAACAGCCTCCTCGATCTTGTAGGTCTAGAAACACTGTTAAAACAAGTGATTCTGCCATTGGTCAACATCTTTTAGACAACCCAGATTGTGCAAAACTCTATAATGACGACATGTTTCGGATAATTGGCAGAGCCCGGTCGTCCTTCCATCTAGCAGTTTTGGAGTCAATCTACATAAAAACGAAAAAGCCGCCATTGTTTAGACAAAAGAAGTTCGTTTTCTCTCTTGGACTCCATTGGTAATTTTTCTTTAGGCTCGCGGCACTGATTGGTCAACTATACCGGTCTTGTGCTTGCGTTTTTCTGATTGGCCTATTTCGATCCACAACTGGGTATATATTTTTCAAACGTGTTTTTTTCGGAACCTATTCTGACGTTTTATGCTCTGAGGAGTGTCAGACGAAAAAGCTTTAAGTATGTTGTAAAATGTTTGCTTTTTTTTTATTCTATTGCGAAATCGTAGGAGAAAATCATCCTTCTTCCATCCCTCCAACATGCATTGCACCATCTGCTTTCAAGCTCGATGTAATGTAGGTTCTCGATCAATTGTTCCTCACTACGCCAAATATTTTGAATTAACAGAAACTCAAATCTACTTACCAATTAAGCCGTTTTCTCCTATCAAAACACAGATATCTAGGTTAGGCCTTGCTCGCATTTCGGTTGCAAAGAATCCTTCCTTTTCTTTGCGCCTTCGTTTTAATAAAACAGGAAACTTGTATATGTCGTCATCTTCGTCAGTGTCGTCCTCGTAATATTGACATAAAATTTTGCTGAATTGTTTCGGCATTGTGTCCTTGTACTGCTTTAAATGCTTTTCTGTATTAACACATAGTTTTGCCTGTCCTTTTAACACGAAATATAATGAGTTAACCTCATCTCCCTGCTCAATAATTGTTTCGCCAAAGTCAACGTTTCGAATTTGTAGGCACTCAGTTAACAGGTTTTTATACGCTGAGGGCCATTTCTTGAATAATGGGCTTGTTTGTACAAAGCCAGACTTCCGCAGCAGTTCGTTTGCAAATTTTTCGTGAACGAATTGTAAGAATATTTTCCGTTTGAAGCAGATTAATACTGTTTGCTCGTCTGTTATAATGGAGGCATTACGCTCTCCATCTTTCTTGAGGACGGACAATTCGCCAAAGCAACGACCAGAATCTGAAAAGAGTAGAAAATATCAGTTGCCTGTTTAAAGTTCTTATTATTTTTTGCTCCAGTTTAACTGGGAGCATGATAATTGAAAAATCATTGAGGGGCACATAATGTGAAATATGGCTTTGAAAAAAGCAAACATTTAGTAAACTAAAGCTTTTCGTCTGACACTCTTCAGAGTTTAAAACGTCAGAACATAGATCGAAAACTCTACGCTAAGAAATATATATACCCAGTTGTGGATCGAAATAGGCCAATCAGAAACACGAGCACATGACTGTAAAGGTTGACCAATCAGTGCCGCTTGCCTATTAGAATGTTACCAGTGGAGTCCTAAGGTGAAAACGAACTCCTTTTGTCTACACAGTAGCGGTTTTTTCGTGCTTATGTAGATAGATTGTAAAACTACTAGGTGGAACGACAATCGGGCTTTACCAATAATCCGAAACATGTCGCCATTGTAGTTTTTTGCACTATCTGGGTTTTCTAGTAAATGCTGCCCGATAGCAGAATCGCAGGTTTTAGTTGTAACTTTAGATTTGCAAGACCGAGGTGGCTGTTCTCTTTGCGGATGGGTTTTGTTTCTAATATTAGACAGAACATGTTGTTTTATTCTATCCTCCAATCTTTGGGTGGTGCGTGCTACGTAGTCAGAATCACACGCTCCGACCTTTGAAAGGTAATTTTATTACACTCTTTCTTGTAGTATTGACGGTGTTGCAACAATAACAGAAGTCGTCGATTTATCTTCTTGGCCAAGCCTCTGTGGAGGAGAAGGGGAAAGATCAACTTTCTCGAGCATGTTGTCTTGCAGTTCTCCTTGAATTTCACCAATCGACGTAACAATGAAATTGAAATTGAAAGCCCTGGTGGAAGCAGATCTGTTCTTCAACGCTCAGGTGAATTCAGGCAAAACAGCACATATTTGGGCTAAAATATCTATTTCTTTTTCATGCTTCATTGGATAGTTCTTTTTATCCTACCTATTGCCATAGCATACTGTTACCGTAAATCCCTGAATTGGCCCCCCTCAATTTGATGATTTTTGCCGTATTAGAAAGGACGAAATGTTTGAACTGCTAAAACAATTTTGTTTACGGAAACAATCTTTTTGTGGAACAAAATTTAAAAAAGACTTTGAAAAAAGCAAACATTCGACTATACTAAAGCTTTTCGTCTGACTTTCCTCGGAGCATGAAACGTCAAAACATAGATCGAAAACTCAACGCTAGGAAATATATATACCCAGTTGTGGATCGAAATAGGCCAATCAGAAATGCGATCACATGACTGTTGAGGTTGCCCAAACAGTGCCGCTTGCCTATTGAAAATGTTTTGGAATCTTTCTACAAAATCATGAAAAACTGCTTTTTTTATACAGAAAGAGTTCGTTTTCACCTTAGGACTCCATTGGTAACATTTTCAAGAGGGAGCATTTGAATCACGAAACATCCTTTGACACCCACTTTGGTTTCTGTGGAGAATTTGAGTATATATAAAAATTTTACTTCATTCTAAATGATTTATTAACTGTATATGTTCAGAACGTTATTGGATGCTAGCAATATCATCGAATTCAACTCACTAAGTTGGGCGAGTTCATTTCCAAAACGCATTCTATCTTGAATTCCACGTGCGTATGTCAAATCACCAGCTACAACCTCTCTTCGAGTTTTCCTCTTTGATGGTCTCGCATATACAGAAACAGATCCACGTACGATGACATAGAAACTGAAAGTCAGAAAAATTGATATCAAACTTGAAACTCTTGTATGTCATTGTAGGCCTAAATGGTGTACCGTTCGCTCTGTCTGTGGTTTCTTGTTCATTTGCACCAAGCAGGTAAAGAATTAACATCATTCTACTTTGCTTTCATTTTTTTTTGTTGCAATGAATTTTCAGGAATGAAGAAAAAAATGAAAAGCGCTGCAAACCATGTCAAATAATCATTGTGAAAAATAATGATTCACGGCTCCTTACCAATCACCGATCTCGCCTTGACGAATTATAACGTAATCTGGTCTATGCCACGATAATGTTGCAAACTTGATCATCCCAATCAGGCTCTCTGCAATAAAATAAAAGCATAAATTCACGATTATCATCTGATTTAGACTAGACTAGACCCTCATAAATAATAAAGGTCATTGTGTTTTTCAAGTTATTATCATGCTTGGAACTAATCAAATCGAATATTATGATTTAAAACATCTATGGCATAGGCTCAATGGCATAGCAGCAATGGCATAGCATCGATGGCATAGCAGCAATGGCATAGCATCGATGGCATAGCAGCAATGGCATAACAGCAGTGGCATCGCATCAATGGCATATATATAGACCTTCGCATGTATCATCCCTGGGATTGCCTTACCACCTCACCTTACGTACCATTATCGGTTCATAATCTCTACCATTATCTCTTAATTTTGGAAGCACCATATTTTCTAAACTGTTTTTCGTTCTGTTATATGTCTACAACCTCAAGTCTGTTAGCGATTATGACTGATCAGAACAAACCAGTCACAAAACACCAGACAAGCTAAATTGCGAGATAAAAATCGAAGGAGCCTCGGAGAACTCCAATTAAAGTTCTACAAGCCGCCTTGTAACATCGAGGTCACAGTTTATCACGTTCTCAATCACTTGACCAGAAGGTAACTCAAGCTCAGCACAGTGAGTCTCGACGCGAAGAGGAGGCGAAGTAGAATTTGGTTGGCCGACCGTGCATGTAACGAGGTAACGAGTTTTGGTTACCGACCAATCAAATAACGAGTTTGATCGTCGAACTATCAAATAACAATTTTGTTTTGGAGAAATCTCTGCGAGATATTTGGCTGTAAGTATGTGACAAAAGACAAATGAAGGCGAAAGTCGTAAGTTTTCGGCCCGGTTTTTGAGAGTCCTAGCATCTTTGGAGATTAAGATTTTTCAATCACTCTTTTCCTCACGCCAAGCTCCCTTGTGGCTTGCACCCTCAACATTTTCATTTTGTAGACCAAAAGTTGGGAATAAACTAGAACATGGGATTAAGATAATCCCCTCCATTACAATTTTATCCCATTGTTAAATTGTTCCATGCGAGGGGCATCATTTCACAGAAATCTCATATGACTCTTGCAAATGTCTTTTTGTTTTAGAGGTCTTTTTGTTTCATATGCAAATGACAACCCCCCCCCCTCCCCCCAAAAAAAATCTTTTAGAATCTTATTTCTCTGTAAATGTCTCTTATGCTGTCTAGGAAAAGTGTTGCATCCCTCGGTGCTTCGGCTCGTTTAAAAGCAGCCATTCTCAACGTATGTGCCTACCGTATATATATCATTTTTAATATAAACATTTTAAAATGTAAAGGAGAATCCAGAGCATGGCCTATCTAGCGAGATCTCATTTTATGATCTCAATCTAATTTTCATTGTCACTTGTTTCAATTCCACTGTTTCCAGTGAGCAAGGGACACAAGTTTGAACATGCCAAGCATCTTCAGAGACGCATAGCAAAGGCACAGTTACAAACAACGATCGTTTCGTCGGTTACACCATACCATTATCGATCTGTGCAAAGATGCATGTTGCTTGCCTCAGCCAGGCAGCCAGTCGAAGCAGCTTTTGGACTGGCCGTTGCTCATGCTCCGTCTGCATCAATTGTTCAATTGAATCGGGGTCCATTCTTTTTGCTTGATCTCTACTTTTTGTGAAATAGCTAATGAGTTAGCGTAACTGTCATCAAAATGAGGATAGGTCTCTTCACATTGAGCTGAACATCGTGTTCACAGATTTTTCTTTTATTGCTTTGATATTATCTGCACTATCTTCTTTATTTTGAGCCTTTTTATAATCTCAACTAATTGGTAGGCCAACGAAATGATTCTGTTTAAAGTTTTGTGTTTTATTCACCGTCCCAACGTCAGTTACATCGTAAAATAAACGAAATTTTACTAGAACTCATATTAATCTGACGTCACTACAACCTTGTTTTGATCGGGCTTCAGCCAATGGTCTCCCAAGGTTAATTAATCAACCACGTCAAATTCGAGATATCAGCTTTGATCGAATCTAATAATCTTGACAGATTAAATCTTGTTGTGGAGTGAAACCAAAGCTTTACAAAATTGACGTAACGAAAGTAACTTTAAGAGGTATCGCCAAAAAACATTTTTCGTCGTTCTATTTTTTTATGTGAACAGCAAAGACTATCGCAAAAAGCTCTTGCCTGGAATACAGAAAGGGGGTCTAATTTAGGGGAAGAAAGTTGAAGTGAGCAAGGGTACGAGTGCCTGCGAACGCGGGTCGTCTGGAGGCCGATATCGGAAGATTTAAATGAGCGCGTGATTGTCTGAAAATTAAAAACAAACCAATTTTGAACGTTACTGCTAGGCAGAAGCTTGCCTTGTGCCGAGAAATCTCCAATTTTCGGATTTCACATGATCAGTCGATTATTTGTTGATGATCATCGAGCCGTGAAAATACTAGGTTACCAAAAATTCAATAGTACTGGTTTCTCTCGCTTGTTTCTCGCAACATGTATGTGATACAAAGCATGTAAAACCATTTTTCGGTAGAACTTATGACCAGAATCTTTTTGCATTTTTCGGGGGTCAAAATTTTGCGTTGAAGTCTCTCCAACTCAGCGTCATCTTTGCTCAAGGAGACCAGAAGAGTGCTTCCCCGAACATATCAAATATCCCAAAGGCAATGGCTTACTGAAAGACTTGGAGGGGTGGTGGGGTTAGAGGGGCTGTGCTAAAAATAAAGTAGGTGGTGTAAGATTTTTCGTAGAGCAACCCGGCTGTATACTTTGATATCATTTTAGTGCCCGACTGAATGCTTAATTATAGACAAGCTATTTGCTTTACCAACGAGCAAAAATAGCCGAAAGAGATTAGATCGAACCATTCTTTTCTGCCCTTCTGATTTCGTGTAAAGGGTAGGAAATAAATTGTTATAATCTCATGCATATAGGAAATGCAAAACCTAAGAATCTCTTGTTTAGAAGATTTTGTTGTAGGATGTTTTAGACTCGCGATGCCTCACAATAGGCCTGTACTGTACCCTCATGAAAGCTGGTGATTGAGGGAAAATGCCCTTTAATACAAAATATGTATGATTTTTTAGGCTAAGAAGTCCTTAAGTAAAAGTTGCTGGATAAAGAAGGTAGCGGTTAGCTGAATTCATATGTTCTTCTTTAGAGGGATGTATGTACTTCGTTCTTCCTGTTCCTTGCAGCTAGAGACATAGCTATTTGCTCTTCACAGTACTACCCTATTTATTGTTACCCATTTTCTTCCTACTGATTACTTGAAAAAGTAACAGCCTCCCAAAGCACCTCTATTTAAGCAGCCGTTTAGATTTTATAGATATCAATCCATGCATCTTGCTGAAAATCTCCGTGAATTATTAGGTACACTCACAGGCACGTTATACTGGTGGTAGTATAAACGTTTCACAGCCAGATCAATGCAAATAGGTTGTGTTTGCCTCTATATCAAATATATATTTAGGTAACAAGGCCTTGTCATAGGCAAGGCAGTAAAATAAAACTCTCAGCTGCAATCACTGTGGGTAAGCGATGTACTAGAAGTGACATCATGCCAGAATATTCTACCTTGATCTGTCAACGCTTGTCACAAACAGTGTTTACCCAAGCCATGTTAAGATCTTCGAATAGTTCATGGGTATAAAGAACGATAGTTCATGCGTATATCTCGTAAATCCAATCTGTCCTTTCAAGAAGCAATAAAGTTGAGATGACTATTGCAACCAAAATCGTCTCAACCAAAATTCATTTTATGTTGTTAGCTATTGATCCCAAATAATTAAGGAGATATCTGCAAGTTTTGATACTGCGACAACGGCTAAAGGTGTTGAGCTTCGTGGCTTATCTAAAACCTGATGTTTGTCTTGATTATGCATCATTTATAACAGGCATCGATATCAGCATTTTTCGGCATTGGCATCGCTCAAACTTGCATTTTATTGCGCAGAAAAAGTCTATTCCTGGATTGAAGTATGCTAAAACATGAAAATTTGCAACCACAAAGCACCAGAAATCCGTCCCAGGTAGAATCTGTCTACCAAAGAGCAGTACACTGGTTGGGTATTTTTTGTTGAATAAAATTAAAAAGCATCTTTGAAAATAACACGATCTACTTTTCAACATCATGTGTTTCTTTCTGACATTATGTTATCATGTTTTCTACGACAATACTCGGGTGATTGTAACCCCCTAGCATTCCCTCCAACAGCTCTGAAGCTCTCTCTATTGATCGGTTGTACAGTTTTCATACAAGCGCAGTATGTGAAATGCTTAGCACCTTGTGTGTCGATGTACCTATTTTGAAAAAAACATACCCCTCCAAACAATCTGTCATTTGACGATCATTCAACTACACTTTGAGGAGTTTGTTAGGTTCACAATCCTTTATAGATTTTGGTGCAAAATCTAATTCTTTGACTGTACTGTTTTCAAATAATTTTATTTTTGCATTGTTTATTGACCCCACACTCAATTGAATAGTACCTTAAGCTGTAATGAGAGCTGCATAAGTCACAATGCGCTGTCTGGTTTCGTTCTTTTATTTCTCCTTGACGACATAATCTAAATACTTAGCATATGATATGAAACATTTTTGTTTCCGGTCTGTTATAAAGTGCTCGATGCCGTGAAGGCGCACAGCTGTAAACGCTATTTGGTGTGTAGAACAGGACGGTTCCAAGCTGCTCTTCCGAGTTTCACGGCTAGTGCGATTGTCAGGCAATTTGCGAAGTAGGAGCTTAGAACCTTTCTGTTCTATACACCGTGTAAAGTTTACGATACTTATATAGTACAAATCATTTGATACAAGCATCTTCGTAAAAAAATTATGCTTTTTGGTTGACTGAAGGGTGTCGTGATAGAAACATGAAAAAGAAGGAAAGCTTACCTTTTTCAAGCATTCTGAAGAATGCACTTCTGTCTCTAAACCATGGCAGTACTTGCTCTATTAGCCGTCTTTCTCTCTCCTCTGATTTTAGCTGTAGAATTATTTCAACCAAATCCCACTGCGTCATATCCTTTACTGTTTTAAAATGTGTTTCTGTCATTCTGTTAAACGGTGGCTTTATACAGAATTCTTCTTATCAGCTGTTTTAATAATCCAAAAGATAAAGTCATATGAAATTATCCCTACATGTATTCTTATTGAATGAACTAACTTCGCGTTATAACCCCTGTTAATCAAGGGATCAAGCTCAATAGTTCCAATCCTCCTCGTGAATTATGTATCAAAACGTGTCGCTGAAAACGTAAAACTTTCTGAACTTGACAATGAGGCATGCGTTTTCCAACTTTATTCGCTCACCATCTCTTGTCCTAGCTAGGACGTTTATCCGCACAATAAGTCGAATTTCGTCAGCAACGTTAGCTTTTATCATCGATATATATGGAGGAAAATGTGCATTGCTGCAAACTGCCAATCAAAATATTTGATGAAAAAATATCAGATGTATGTCTGTTGCAAAATCCTGAGCATCACTGTGTGAAATTACAATTTGCTTCTGTTATGATTTTGCACAGATAGTCAAGTCTTCGTGTGGCAGCTTATCATGGATATCTAAAATTAAAAATCGGTATATGTTATCAACTGATAGTGTAAAACTGAGCAGATTTTCAGACTTTAACAACAAGTAATACTACAAACAATGTTATGTGAAGTGTAAAAACATTATAAGTAAAACGCTGCAACAATTTGTAACGAGCTTCTCCTTCAGTGAAGTCCCATAAATATCATGTGTCTTTAAGGATTGAAAAATGCTTGTGAAATGCAATGTGTAAGGTCTCTTAAATCAAAACACAAACTTATAGCTTTTTATTGCTGTTTTAAAATGAAATTTCCTTAGCAAAAGTGAAATTGATTTTGGTATCGATCAAGAAAGCTAAATACCAAATCATGAGCAACGTGCATTATTAAAGACAATCCCGAGTAGCACAACAGCCATATACTCCTCAGTTAAAGCTCCAATCTGCACGTGCTCTCTCAATAACACTATGAAATTATATGCATACATTTTAAATATAATAAAGTTGCTGTAGTTGTCTGCCAGAAAACTTTTTCAATAGTACCACTTTGATGGCTGTCTTTGTGTCCTCTTTTTTATCAAATACAATCCACATCGCCAACATAAAACTGCATTTGCACGCATGTGCCCTCTCATGTAAATCATTGGTGAACTTCTGATTCACAAATCAGTTCAAAAAATTTGCAGTCAGTCTTCGTTAAACTTGCAAATGTCTAGCCACAGAATTATATTGTTTTTCTGTGGCTAGCATTTTTCTTAATTTACGGCTGGATTTTGAGAATTTCTGCGCAGAAAATATGCTTGAAATGCATGTTTTAAAGGCTGTCTTTCAAGGCAAAGGTTGCAGGCTACTTTACATAGATGATCAGCTCTTTATAATTAGTGAGAGGAAATGCGGTTTTGCATCTAACAGGCGATTTACAAGCTGACGCGGCATTAGACAATGCATATCGATAGCTGTTTTTAATCGAAACTACTATTAATTTTAAAAATTTCAAGATATGTTTCCCATTATACTGCTTGATTTCTGTATTTGCTTAGTTTTTTGTTAGATTTCCTTTGAAAGCTTTTTCTCTGACACTCCCTAGAACGTAAAAGAATATAATGATTGAAATGGTAAAGTAAGAGAAAGTATGCCTCAGTTGCGGATGGAACTCTTGCTATTACGAACCAAATTTTAGGTCTCTTCATCATAATTACCCTCGATATAACGACATTTTCATAAAATTTTCATCTGTCATTTCTATTTATTTGTCACTTTCTCACGTGAGAAATCATTATTATCATCAGCAAAACATACATCGGAAAACATGCACATTTTATGATGCTGGCAATGTAGATGAGTTAAATGCAAAGTTAATATCTTTTTAAGGATTTATGCCATTTCACTGAACAAAGCCAAAACACAGAATACTATAACAGACTTTTTGCTCCCATATTGCGAGAGAAACATATTGGAGGTCCAGGGAAAATAATTGCTGACCACACCCTTAGCAATTTGTGAAAAAGCCCCATTTTGTTTAAGCGTTTGAGAAAGCTATGGCTTTTTTACGTGGCAATGTTTGGCTAAGCAAACACAATAACTGTCATATTTCAGAATCCAGTTACTGTCCTATTACAGATTTGCACTTTTTGAGCCTCTCACAACAACCTTCTTAGCGGCCGCCCCCTTCTCCCTTGCCCCCCTCTCTACGCCACTGCATATTGTCAAGGATTCATGTCAATTGCATAGTATTTTTTCTAATGGTTAGTATACCTAGTCTGTTACAGTTTTCTTGTTTATAATCGTGCATTCTGTTTTGTCTTCTACAATATTACCTGACACTACAGCGTGTAATCATAGTTAAATCATATATATCTATGGTAAAACCTACGCAGACCTCTACCCTGGGGCCGGGGGGTCATCTCACAACACTATCAAATGTAAGCCGTGTCTGAGAGTTTAGAAAACTGACCCTTATCTCTCATATTTGATTCCAATTTGATTCCCCTTTTCTTTGAAACCAAAGAAAATTTAAACCCTTTTTCCTGAAATCAAGTAGTTGAATTAAGCCAAACAAAGACAAATTTGAAATTTTATTAAGATTCTCATATCATAACCTTTTTTCTATTTTCTTTGTTCTAGATATGTGACAAAATTGCACCCCTTTCTCCGAGATATTGAAGACACGGGTGCTTACACTGGACAATGAGAGTGGACCCGCCGGGACCTTGAGTATTTGAGACACAAATTTTCGACCGTGGAAATGGAAAACCAAGCGGAGAAGCGGAGGAGCATAGACTCTCGAATTTACGTGGCTCTGGTACCCAGGGTAGCAAACGTTAATGTCCCCTTTGCCAAAAATTACGGATCAATGTTTAGACGTATCTTTTTGCCTGGACAACTCGAGTAGATAAAAACAAAATCTATAGAAATCAAAAGTCGAGTAAAATTAGATAAAAATTGACAGGGCATCAGGCGAGGAATCCTTTATTTTTCAAGTATGTAAAATATTATCGTCTTTCGAAGGTCTTCGAAATTGTTCTAGTTTAAAGTCACAATTTTATTGTAAGATCGCAGCTGCAAGTGATTGGTCTGGGATAGTAATCTTCATGTAGATGGACACTGTGGGGTATTATACACATGTCATCGTTCTCTCCACTAATAGCATGGGTTGTGTATTACCATAAACTCCTCTTTCTGTTACATTATAATCACATTTTCTTAAGAATTGATATTTTCGATGGATTTTCTGCATAATTCACTGTGTGATTCAACCCTCTCTTGTCTAAGAATAAACACCCATTCCTGAATTATTAACAAAGCTTTTCCAAGCACACTTTTAAAACACAATACATGATTTATTCAAAGGGTGCGGGGTGAAAGTTGGCGCCAATGCACTTTCAGTCCAAATATTTTCACAGACATTCGTTTTTTATCAACAAGTTAATCATTAACTTTTTCTTCATAATTGTTGGCTAGCGAGTTAACGGTTAACAGGTTTTCGAAAAAAGATTCAGTAATCACCCAAGACATGTTCTCAGTTTCTCGGTTTCAGGCTGAACATTTTGGAGACAGTTTTGGTAAAGCATCATATCCTTGATCAAGTATTTGAAAGCTATCAAAGATATGAACAAAGATTTTATGTCCAGCTTGAAGGAATCTAGAATCTTTGTGTGGCCGTACCAACTTGCCGCAACTTGGTTACGAATGATAATTGAGGAATATGGAGGCAGGACAATACTGTTGTCCATCTGTATGTCTAGTGTCTTATTTTCTTGACCACGGTTATAAAAGTTAAAAATGAAAGGTATTGAAAATTTTCATGAGCATGAAACTATTCATTACCATCATCATCATCATCATCATCATCATCATCATCATTACATTTAAGTTTAGCAACCCTTTTGAGTCATACAAATGTCTGCCTAGTCAACTACAACATTAAAATTTACTGAGGTGATTTCGGCCAGTAGTACTTTATTTTAATTGGTCGTATCAGACTACTAATCGTTATCCTCGTTTTTGAGAAATAGGATCAAAAGTATTTTGGTAAAGGAATCGTTAAAATTTACCATCGTTTTTCAGAAGAAAATTTTTTTCAAGAATACAACCCTCAAATTAGTCAAATGTTAGAACAAAGAAAGAACAAGCGGTGGCTGAGCTTTAATTATGAACATTTTTGCCAAGCCCCACTAAAACATTTAATCTCAAAACCAGGATTTTTTTCCATTCAGGGGTGCCTTTATCGGTGAATTTCCAAACTTTCCGGCAAATAAAAGATGGCTCAATAACTTTTTTGGCAAATGAGGCCTAAACAGCCCCCTAGAGCACGCTAGCTAGCAATTCACTGCTTATACCAGGGGTGGGTGTCCTTTTTAGAGAGTGGGCCAGATCGTTCAAACCTTTGTATTAAACGGGCCAAAGGTAATGAGAACAACGAATACGATAGTTTGAATAAGATGATAAAAAAATAATATTGAAAAAGTTTCATTTGAATTCAATTTTACTAAAATAGAAACCGCTTTATTACATAGAAAGTTTACAACTGGTTAACCTGACTTTACAAGGTAAGATTATTACAATCGTAAGTGCAGGAAGGAAAATTAACAAGAAACAACCAAAAGCAATAAAATGATGTTATTGAAGGTTTTGAGAAATAATCTTAGGAAAGAAATGCAGGATTATTCACCAGTCAACGTTTAGCATCGGTCTTTTAGCCAAGACTGTATAGCCTTCAATATACGTAAACATCAATTTATCAAATATAAGCTCCCCGGAGCAGTACCAACTGGGACATGACAAACTAGGTACAACTGTAATCCCTGCATAACTGCTATGAGTGCGCCCAGCAATCATAAAAAGAGTGTATACTGTAAAAATATGAAAGTAAAAGACCTATCTTGGCAATAAGAGTAGCTCGTTGTTCTGATTGCTTGTTGTCCTGATGTTGAAGATAGTTTTCATTTAAGTTTAAGTTTCATTTGCAGCGAGGAAACAAAACTCCTTTACGAATATATTTTTAGTTTCTTGCAATCTTTACAACCCTCCCCCCACCCTCCTAACTGAATTTCAAATTGTGCTCCTAACTGAAAGTCTAAAATTGTGCTGGGCGAGAAGTTGAGCCTATCAGATACTTTTTTATGTCACGAACTGCTTTCAATAGTGATATTTCAAATAAATCCTGCAAGACAACTTACCTACATATTTTCCTCCTTGGCCGTTTTTGCCAGTGAATTGGATTACATTGCCAGTGAGTAAATTTAGATACATTCATGGATCTTAAAGATTTTCTCTCATTTTCACACTTAAAGACCGCAGGCAGAGGCTCGCGGCAAAGCAATCCCTTGGTTATTTCACATTTCACAACTCTTTATTTTGAAAGCTTAGCACAGGACTTGACGACTCATAACAACCCTTTCACGCCAATCATGAAGCGAACGTGTAGCATTATTGTAATGTTGACGAAAAAGGCGAAAAATTTAGATCCTTTGTGTTACTGCAAGTTTCTATGTCTTGAAACACGTCATCGAGACCACTGCTCAAGATAATCCCAGTACCGCCGCTGCGCTTTCCAGAATGCTAAGCAACGCAGGAAAATATCATTTTGGCGAGAACTTGTGGGTGTCCATATTGAAACCTCCCTTGTGATTTTTCATTTTTCAATGCAGAATGAAATCATCAGAAATTTGCTGACTTTGATATTTGACTTTGATACAGGCTCATCTAGTCGTGATTGCAGATTTTAATTGAATAGGAATAGTCTATCCTCAATGAGACATTAAATTTAACATAGCAGAGTATGTAATTTTCCAAGTTGTTGCACCTGTAGAAGTGTCAATTATGGAGCTTTAGTCTGGTTTTTCAGAAATTTCAGTTTCTTTAGACAATTTGAACGATATTTCAGCAGTTGCAACACTAGCAGGCAAGTCAGAAACAACCTTAATGCAATGAAAGCATTGGGAAATAAGCATTTTGAACTTCAATGCTAAAGCTTGTTCAACAGCTGCAATGGTTGATGCTCCTTAGTGATGTTAGGAGATATGTCATCCCTTTATGCGGCGCAGAATTTGGCACTTTTTTGCTAGGTTGAACCTTGTGTATAATCAAAGAATACAATATAATCAAATAAATCTTTTGGTCTTAATTTTTGGGACATCAAGCCCTTTGTCTAAACGAGCTTCTTCCAAGACCGAATCAACTAGTTCTGATTGCTATGTGTAGAATGTTTTAAATTATTTTAATAGTGAAAATCTATTTGATGCAGCATGCCCGTTTCTACCAAATTTAATATTTTTCACTTCTTAAGATTTTTTTAAATGTAAAGAAATGCATATTTAACAAATAAGAAATGTGCGTGCATTATGACGATAGTTTACCAGTAATGTTTAAACTATATTGAAATGATCCAACAAATAATAGCCACCATCGCAATTTCAGCAACCGAAGTAGCCGCAATTTTAGCAACCATCGTCTCAAGAATTTTCCCCGGGCCCCTTAAAAGGGTCGCTTCTGGTGTACCTTGCTTTTTATCTTTCGTTTTGACCCGGGGCCTATAAATCCTCTCCCCGTACCTGGTCACAAGTGGCACTTACCAATGAAATAATTTATAATCAAGAATCTGAACTTCAGCTCAGGCCTACAGATTGCTAAACAAAGTCTTATTCCAGGGAACTCACGGATCATGATTTTGCTAATAATATTATGATAATCTTGGCAAGATTTGTAGCTGAGATCTTTTGCAGTAAGTCTGCTCGGTCCTTTATACTAAGCCTGTAAAAAGTCCTTTAGATATTTTGCTCAAGACATATTTCATTTGCAAAACACTATATAATTTTCCAGGTCACTTCCTAGATTTTGCAGGTAGTATATGCAGTATTTTATCGCATTAGTATGATGGTCGAATTATAATAACAAATATGCGAAAATTACGATTTGGTTGCAGGTCATATTTGATCATGTCTGTTAATTTGTTCAGGTGTCTTTTTGTTTACTTTTTGATGCCACACTGAACGTGCCAAGCGACATAAACTGCTGCAGAGTAAATACAGCGGGCTTACGCTAGATATCTGCCCACCTATCTAATTTAGGAATTTTTGAAACGTGATTTAGCAGGGCCTAATGGCTTTGCAGACTGGAATTGATCCAGTCGTTTCAGACAGTTTTATTAGAAGGTCGAACTAGAATTTCTGCAGAATCAATGTTTTAAATATATATTTATGTTTAAATATATAATTATGGTCTGTCGTGTTAGCTTTTTCTTGTCTTAAAAAGTTCTAGTCTTTACGTGGTTATTGAGAGTTATGTTTGAATATTCTACATTGTACCAAGATATTCGCACAAACATTATCTTTTAGGGGGAAGGGAGGCCTTTCCATTGGGTTGGGATGAACATTTTCGCCTCAGTCGTACAATATCAATTTTCTATTTCTGTGAAACCCGATGAAAGAGCTAGGGAAAGTTGTGAACAAATAATAACAGTAAGTGAATGATGGGCTTTTAAAATTCCAAGTGAGCGATTCCTAGTAGTATATATCCTGTGGCATTATAGCATTAAGAGCTTGCCACAGTTGCAATAATTTGGTAGAAAGGCTGAAGATAATTACCAAAGATGTGTCTCTCTTAGAGGATATTTTATCTACATAATTTTAAATTTTCTACGTAAACAAACTCTAGATTTTATATCGTTGCATGGCCTCCAACATTGTTTTTGTTCGTGTAGCCTTGGCAACAATAAACTTAATTTTACTGAGCTTTTCTAAGGAATCACCAAGAAAATATATTCTATTTTCCCCTAAACCATATGTTCTTTTTTCCTTTCAACTTCTTTTTAGCGGTAAAAAACAACGCCATTCGTCTCATTGATGTCTAACTGAAGTTTAGATTTATACCTTATTAATTCATTAAAGTATTCTTTGTCATAAAAGCTTTTTATATTAAACCCACTCAAATAAAAGTTGATTTTCTTGACACGGTCTTTGTCAACTTCCGCGTCAGTTTGGCAGATTTTTCCAACACCATTTATCAAGAGAACAAAACAATCTTTAATTTCTATTACGATTCCACTTTCAACTAGCTTTGCTGGTGCAAAATTGAAGTAAACAATGCCGAATGACCTCAATTTGCAGCCCACAAGGTAAACAGGCGTCGCAGAGTTGCTTTTCTCATAGTGTTAGAAGCATACTTGTCAAGATACAAAGACTGTTTTTGGAATATACTTGTGTTGGTATATTCTAGAATACCGTAAATCCTCGAATTAGCCCCCTAGGGCTTAATTATTTTTTGATGTTTTTGGATGGGGGCTTATGCGAGGGGGGGGGGCTTATAAAATTATTGCAGACATTAAGAAGACATTAAAATACATCGTTTATTTTAGTAGAAATTTCTTCATGTGCATTTAATTAGTTACTACTAAAAGTATAAATTTGTTGTGGTAATTCAATAAAACGTCATAGGCAACCAGATGACAAAAATCATCAAATTGAGGGGTCCAATTTGAGAATTTACGGTAGCAGTGGGGGCTTATTCGAGAGGGGTGGGCATATTGACAATTTGTTATTCTATGGTGGGGGCTTATTCGAAGGGGGGGGGCCGATTCGAGGATTTACGGTAGTATGTGTTTGAGAATGGTACCGCAACTAATCCTTTTTGAAGATCTTCTTATGAAAGTTTAATCGAACAATTTTGTTCCATTTTTCAATGATGTCAGGAAAAGGTATGACAGAGAAAATTCGCACTGCTTTTGACTGCCTTGATAATGGAGATATAACTCAAAATTTAAGATTTTTACTCTTCTGATGCGCAAGCAGAAGATTGAAACAAGCTTCTGTGAAGAAAATTGGTCACTCTGCCGGCCATCCAGGTTTTGTCTTGACCATGTTCGTTTTAATTATACGTCCTTCCAATATATTTTGATAATTTCATACTGAATTGGTACAAACAAGCAAGTTTGACCTGAATTTCTCGACAATAATAGAATAGAAATAATAATACTCTTTTTATGGTAGCTAGCAAATGAATTGAAAATACATTTTCTTTGGAATCAAGGAACAGTTGACATTGACTTGACCTTTCTTAATTTGATATTTTCAAAAGTCTTTTATACATCAACTTTCCTGCACAGTTTGAACTAAGAAAGTAACGTTAAAAGCCCAGGATGCGTTAGCACTATTGTCTCACAATAGTCTATCGCGAGATTAAAAAAGCTGTTGATTGCTGAACTAAAGCGAACATTTTTTACTTTCCTTTTGTAAATAATGACTTTCTTGGTATTTGATATTTCGTTATTCTTCTTGATTTTTCTTATGTTTAGAGACATGTAATTTTATCGTTTTTCCAAAAGATTAACATGACACTTGTAATCGGCTTAATTTTTGCTAAATGTTACAAACCTTCACACTAATCGTTGCTCTTTTTGACTTGACTCAAGGAGTTACCACGCAAACCTCGTTCCCTTTTTACCAATCGATGTCAATCGATAGACAATTTCGTGTTTTGCAGCAGTTGCTATGAAGTGTCTCTGAAACACAACTTCACACGTGGGTTTTGACCTGTTTGCCTCCAAAACAATCTATATTTTCAATTTTATTGAAGCTCGTTAATGACAGGTGGTTCTTCGCTAATCTGCGCAATCCATGCCCAAATATTGAGAACACGTGACCAGATATCAACAAATACATGCGCTACTTACTCCACGAGTCTCTGTTTCGCTACGGCCTCACTTTATGGACGCCTATCTGTTGTAGTGTCCGTCAAGTTAGGCAGTAGCGAAAATAAAGCTCCTGGGGTAGGTCTAAGATCAAAGCGAAACTTTCTAGTTCATAAAAATTCCCAATCAATGCTTTTCAAAAAGAAACGCAACATTTCAAGCTAGGAACTCTACAAAGCAATAAAAAAGCAAATTTAAACGGAAGTGCAACGATTTCAAGTGGCCTGTGAAACAGTTCCAGTCAAGATATTTTAAAATCACAGTCTTGAAAGAATTTGAGTAGTTGTCGTCTGAACAACCGAGCACCTAAACCTATATTTTGTATAAATTTTAAAGGCATAATTGATCATATAAAATTTATGTGTAGAATATAAAGAGGTCCGCGTTGCTCCCACAACCAAGGTAAAGATTTTTGGGAAGATAGTTTCTGAGCAAGCAAATAACATAATGTTGATTTAATTTTCAGACGGTTGCACTAAATCACAGAGATTGCAACCTTGAGATCAAAGCGAAGGCTTCTTTCTTCTAATTTCTTGTTCGTAAAAATCCCCAATCAATGTTCGTCATAAACATCGCAACATTTTAGCTTACACGAGCTAAATTTCATTAAACTGGTCGAGACTGGTTTGAATTACATGAAATTCGATGGAACTTGTTGAATAATTTTGTTTTGATGTAAATAAGTTGAAAGAATAAAACTGGCTTTGTTTTGTTATTGCTACTTATCTCCATTCAGTTTATTTTTTGCCGATTCATAATTATGGTGTTCAATAACCGAAAATTGTCCTAACTGCAATAATTTTAACATTATTTCAATTTATGGCATTTATGCTCTTTGTTTACCTGCTGCAATCAGCTTAATTACAAGGCAGCTGAATAAATTACAATTTGGAATTTTTATTAGTTGAGATCATACTTTAACTATACGTTTGTTAGGGCGCACTGGGAGTTAATTTTCGAAGGAAAAATCTCAAATTTCTCTAAAATCCCGATAAATTAAGAAAAATTCTAAATTCCCAGGTGAATTTAGGTTTGTGGCCCCTTGCCCCCTAACGCCCCTGCGTTTGTTGCGGCGACTATAGGTTGCGCGTTGTATTTGTTTGTTTGCTGTTGTTATTATAATTATTTTATTCGAAATTTCATCTTCCCAGGCTCAATGATATTTGCCTTGCCTGGAATGCATATTGTACAAATTCACTAACGGTGTTCTTTATAAGGAAAGAGTTCAATTGAATTAATTGTTAGCCTACCAACAACGCGCGCCATTAAATCGATATTATGGCACCACCTTAATCTTGAAGGTGCGCCTTTGGAATTCACTTATTCTTTTGAATTGAAAGGCCTTATTTGAAACGGGAAAGAACGAAGTAACAATCACTCGTGATGTGGGCCTTCGTAAAGGGAATAGTTATCGTGAAGTCGCCCTAAGATAGCTAGTTCGTTCGGCTGTATTTAGGAGACAAATGGGAATCTCTGGAAAACTTGCTGTCTACATTTTACATATCGTTGTGGACTAATTTGAGAGTGGTGTGTCGGAATTCCAAGTATTCAAAACAACAACGTTTTGGTTTTCCTAGCGCATACAAATATAAGTAAATGAGAATTCAAGAGAGAAATCAGCTAATGATTGCGTGCCTAATTTTGGAATAGTGTACCTGGTAGAATTTCAAACAAGATCGTGTTAAAAGAAAACGGTTTGACAGTGTATGTCTAGAAGAAGAAATAGGACAGTTGCACTTTATTGCGGACCTGAATGCTGCGGGTAGCTTCAAAGTGGTAATTATAGACAACATGGCCAATATTTAGTGATGAAGAATTATGAGAGGAAAGATAGCCTTTTCGTTTTATGAACTTGGCTGAGACAAGAAGAAATGCTCTTCCAAATAGAGCTTATTATACAAGCTTGTATCGAAATCTTTTTAAAATCCACTTTGAAAAAACTATAACATTATATATAATTTGAATTGAAATGGTGAAATTGGGTGATGTCCAACGATTTACAATGTGGTTATGTGGTTCCATTGCAGCATTTGGTTGCATTGCAACCTTGATTGCCTATGCCATGTATAATAACAAGGAAACAGCTTATTGTCCTGATGACAACCAAGCTAACTGTAAAAACACTAGTTCAACTGCCAGTGAAGCAGAGAACAAAATCCTGAAGCTTGTTTCACCTATATCTATAGCTGTTGGGCTTTTGTCAATTGTTGGAATAAGATGTTGGCAGCAGGCGTCAAATGAAAGAGCAGTTCAGACAGCCGAACTACCTGGAGTTGGACAAAACAACACTGCATACCAAGGACATGAAAGTAATTCTTTTCTCTCTTATCCATTTTTGGTGCATTTTCCGAGGCTACATTGTTTCCTAGACTGGGTTGTTTGTTTTCAAGGGTCATAAAGTTTGCTCCTGTTCTTTGTCATTTGTATATATAAAAAAATTGATGCAAGATTCAGATTTGTTTTGTAATTTGTGTATAGGCAATTGGTGTGCTCTTTACAGTCTAAATCCAGGTTTAAAATGGTCATAAATAGCCACAGCAAACTTATTTTTGAAAATTTACCTTCCACACTTGGCCGCACAACAAGCAAACTTTCAGTCTTGTTAGAATATAAGAAAATGTGAAAATTTTCGGAGCTATCAAATTAGAAAATTTTCAAGCATAATATCTGATAATTTAAGGATATCAGGGGATATTTTCCACAGTTTGAAGAATCTAAAGTTGGCTTTTTGAAATGGTATGAATGCACAAAGCCTGATTTAAAAAAAACTCTTCAAACTTTTTAGTAATTTTTGACTTCAGATATGAAATAAGGAGCACCATTTTAAGTGTTAGGAATATAAGTTATCAAGATACTAGTGCTTGTGACATCAATTTATGACAGCATAAACTTAATTATTTTATGAGGGATTTGACCCTTATTAGCAGCTGAGTGTTAAATCTTAATGTCATCTTAATATCTGCAATACAGGCACCAACAATTTGAAAATTAACATCCAGACGAAAAATATGATGGTCAATCTTTAATCAGAACTCAAAAAGAAAGTTCCATAAAGTTTGGAGTGATTTTCAAAATGAGGTTTTAAATCAGATTAGTGTAATCTTGGTTTTTAGAAGTCCAAATATCAGGTAGAACCAATGAAATACCTAAATGGAGCCAACCACCAATTGTTAATTGTTTTGCTGTTGCTGTAGTGAGAAGTAAAAATCTAAGCCAGTCAAAAACATAACACTAGGCTGTTAGCTTAAAGAATTTGTCTTAAGAGTAGATATAATCAAATATAACTTTGAAAGCAAGTGAATAGTTTTGGGGATGAAGCGGACATGTCAACTCCCTACAGGACTAACACCACAAAAGTGGGGGGCAAGGCTTTCTTACCTCTTTTACGGCACCTTTTAAACTACTTGCTTTGCAAAAAGTGGGGGGCATGGCCACCCCCCAGTACTCTTCATTATACTCTAACTATTCCTAGAATTGAGATTATAAATATACAATTTGTTAAACAGATATTGCTACTTTAATGTTTGAATGAAAAATGTTATGCTTTTAGAGAGATTTAAAAATAGGAAAAATGCGATATTTTAAAATTCAAATGCAATTTTTATCCCTTTTAGTTGATATTGGTGCACCTCCCTCATACAATGATGCATTAGGTATGGATGTCATCTTGGAAGCTCATGGTATGTAGTTGATATATACCCAATCAAAAATTATTCCCATCTTATAAGTCATTCACTGGACATTGGATTGACTGGGTCTCTAAAATTATGTTGGGATTTTTTATCATTGTGTTTGCTCAGCCCAGCCCTAAAATGAGTTAATTAGGCCTCTTATGTTTTTGATATTATTCAGAGGTTGCCTAATCAGCTAAAGTAATTTATTTGCAAAAATAGGCCTTATTTTCCTCCAAACTAAATTTCCTGCAAAAGAGAAATTGAAAAAAAGTTACCTAGGAAAATTCCCTTTCAAATTCCACGGATTATTCCTTATCTATTTGGCATTAAAAAATTTTTACAAAAGCTGTCTTAAGCAGACATTCAATAATTCAAATTTTTGTTTTAAAACGATGTTAGTAGAGAAAATGAAAGAGGAATATAGCTGGGGTTGAGAATTTCTCTCCCAATTGAAGTTTATGTAATTCAGCAACATATTTATGCTTTAACCAATGACATATGAACAGACATTGTAATGTTTAATTCATTTTATTTGACCAGCATTGACTCTGTCATCTGATAGCTCATATGGCTTAGCAAGGCTTGGGCGGTGGCTTTCAGTTGCAGGACAATCCCTGCCAAAGTATTGTTATGCTACAACAAAATTTTGCACTATTTCTATTGTAACCTGAAAGCCACTGCCTGGGATACCAAAAATTTCTTTTCTTAGTCCATTGTCAAATCCCCCACAGACCAAAACATACCCACCAAAAAAAGCCAACAAAGGTACACCCACCAAAACACACCCAACGAAACAGGCAGACAGTTACTAACCCTTCAATGGCCTTTTAATTTTGTATCTTTTCTGTAATAGCAAATTATTTGCAATTAATGATTAATTATTTATTAAAAAAGTTTCGTTGAAACAACGGTAATTTTCCACTTCACTGTTGGTCCTGGATTTTACTCATTTGCATCGGTACACGGACATCCTGGTTCCAGATACGATAACCCTTTTTGTTTAACTGGGATAAGAAAACTAATGGTTGCTTAGGTCCAGAGTTTATGCTCTATTGCCTAAATTGCATTCAGGAAATCGTATTCGTTATCCGTATTCGCAAGAAATGAAAAGAAAGGAGGGGCAAATATAGAAGAGTAACTTTGTCCCATCTACAGTTCCAACGTTTCTTCCTGCTTTTCGGTACGATATGGGGATATATTTTTGCGTATATGTATGTATGGCTAGTTTGTTCTACTTTGAGATATTTTAATTAGGAAGTTTTCCATCGGAGCCACCGCCGAAGTATGAAGAGATTCAACGTTTTGAAGAAGAACAGTCGACTAGCAGAGATGAAGAAGGCGGGGGCCAGTCGAATCAAGAAATGGAACAAAGAGGTTCACAAGACATATCTTCCACGGGCGATAATGTCTCAATCAGAACCGAGGCAAACTTGCCACCTCAGAATGAGGATGATAACGGAGATACGCCTGAATGTGATATTCCCAATGTGGAACAATTACCGAGAAATAATGATGAATTGAATGATGAGAACGGACAAAATATAGACTTAGGTCAGCAAAATGAAGCTGCTGAGATTTCAGATAGTACTCTAGGCATTTCCCAAGGGAGAGAAACACGTATATTTGTACAACAAAGGGATAGCAATCTAAGCGCTAATGAACTGGACGATTCTAATTGTGGTTATGCCCCATATCAGAACCCATCAAGAGAATTAAATGTTCAACAGACAAATAATGGCACCAGTGCCACGTCGTTGGTTTCTGGTCAGTGCTCGAATTCTGAAATAGGACCATTGTCAGTAGACGGGCGCCACTCAAGTGTGAATTCTGATACGACGATAAGTCATCTTGACAGAACAGTCTCTGAAGCTGATTGGTCAGACAGGGAAGAAGCTCAAGAGTATTCTGGCGTGTTCTACGTTTGAAAGGGTCAGCCCATCGATTCCCTGATGTGATGTATCTGACGAGCCCTCGGCTATAGATTTTAGCGTCCAAACGTGACACAATATGATGTTTTTTTGTATTCAATTGCATTTAATCACGCCACATTTAGTCTAAGAAACACTTTTAAAAAACCTGTAAAAGGTTATATACTGAAAAGATTATTGCTTTTGGCCAGTGGTCAACATATTCAAAGATTGGCTCCCCACCCCTAGAAATGTATCCATCCGTGCCCTTTTCCATGAAGATATCAAAATGTTTCTAAAAGTCTTAATCGCCAATAATCCAGGTATCTTTTACCAAGTCTTTTTACCTGAACGATGCTGTCATTGACGACATTATATGCTTTCGGTATATCATGCAAGTGAGTCTTAATAACTCCTTTTGATTCTTGCAAAGATTTAATGTGCTTAGAACTAATTACTTATTTTTTATATTAGATGACGTTTTCTAACATCAAAATTTAAGCCAAGATAGGAAAAGTAACACAAACATTTGTAGAGACAAACCTTGGTAGAATCTGAGTATACCCCAAGGTAATGCCTCAAGGATGCAGTAGTTTGCAGATGGGCTCCCAATGTTTACTTTTTGATAACTTCGTAAGAAAAGAAAGATTCATAATTATATATTTGTGCTTAAAAGAACACTTCACGAATACTGGATTGTCCATGTCACGATACTTCGGCAAGATCTTAAAAGCTACCTAATTACAAAATATTCGAAAATGTTACCTTTCTTTTATGGGCCTAACAAATAGAAGACATTCTCTCTTCCGAATAGAAGACATTGTTAAATAATATTTTTCGAATTTTTTTGTTTACCGCATTTTAATTCAGTGTTGAATTTTGTGTATAATTGAATATAGCATATTAAAATTGTAAATAGATTTTTCTTCAAAGGGCTTTCTGATATTTATTCGTTATTTATACCAGCATTACAGAATTAAACGACTAGAAAGCTTTTCCCGTTCATGTGTTGTGGTTAAAGCAATCTTTAGATCGAAACTATATTTTGAAAATGCCAATAAACTTTCATGCATTTTTTGAAATCATTTTTTACAGAATAGACTTTTGTTTTGTATAAAATTTTCTATCTTGCCGTTTTCAGTGTATTTAGTCTGTTATTTTCTTTATTAAGCATGAGCATAGTTTTGTACTTTTTTGTGTTTTTGGAGAATTAGCCCCTGTTTGTAATTTTTTCAATGTATAATATAGGATGTAAATTCTATTTAATCTTTTACATGCAAGCATTTTCCACACAGTTTGTCTTTCTTATGTTGCTATTCAATTGTTTCTCTATACTTCTTTCCAAGTCTTTAATTGAAAATTTAAATAGATCCACCTCAACCGCTCTTTTTATGTCGATATCACGGTGCTATAAAGACTCATTTGGATATCAAAGCGTTTTTACAACGCATACCAATACTAGGATAACATTGATATTAATGCAAATATGGTGTTATCAATACTCGTTCCAATGTCATAGCGCTTTTAATACGCATGTCAATATCGTGGTGTTACTTGTACTAATGCGAATATGGCTTATCGATTCATATGTTAATCTTGGCGTTTTGGATACGTATGCCAATAGTATGATGTTTTTATTCAAATATTGCTAATCAATACTTATGCCAACATTATTGCGCTATTAGTACTCAATAAATCTGGCGTTATCTATACCAATGCAAGTATTATGGCGCTGTCAATACATATGCAAATATCATGGCTTTGTTAATACTCGTGCAAAAATGGCGTGAAGTTTTCCCATGCAAGTATCATGGCGGTGTTGGTAGTCTTGCCAATATCACGACGTTGTTAATACTCATACAAATGTCATGGCATTGTCAATACTCATGAAGTTCGTATGCCAATATCATCGTTCGTAGGCCCCCCAATTTCGTCACATGTCATGAAAATGTCATAGTTATTCGCTGTCAAAGTTTCTTTGTTGCAAATTTGGTGTCCGTATGTTTGCAAGAAACCAATTTTTCTCTAACACGACGTTATTAGAGTATTTAGAAAGAAACAATCAACATGAAGATGTTCACGGTTATCGCAGTAGATGCTCTACTTGACGCTCAGGATTCAACAACGGCAAGGTATCCTTCAAATCGTTATGCCAATGGTTATGCAAGGGTCGTTCTTTTCAGGCATCTAGTGCATCAGCGAATATTTACAGTGACTGCATAGCTCAAAGTGACATGAATTAGCATATTTTATCATCATCTTGAAAATAAGAAACACCGCAAACGTCTAAAACAAACAAAACAAACACATAAATTATAGATAGCTAACATTTATCCCAGCAGACGGGGTGATTCATCAGAGCAAAAATGTTCATATCATGCCCAGTCACGATGCCCCTGTCACTGGTCTAATTTATATCTTCTAATAAAGCAAAGTAAGTGGTCAGCCAAATGAAATCTGAAGGATCACCTTTCTTCAGTTCCTCTTTTAACTGGCCTTCTCTTCTTTCGTTCTGGATTATCAGCTGCTTCACAAAAGTTCTTTAAACACCAAGCGTCTGGCCAGGACCTCTGACTGTGGCCGTCAAGCTTTTAAATACTGTTTCTTCTACCATTGGGATTGTTTCAGACCACGTGAGAAATATTGAAATGCGATTAATTTTCGCTATAATTTTAACCATTTGTGGTATAGTAGACCACCGTAATAGTAGTAGACTCTGGTTATATCAACACCAAAGGTTACTTGAAAATGCTGCGACAGAAAGCATTTTGTTATTCTAGACGGGGCTTGTTTGAATAGTTTAGCAGTTCAGCGTATTTGTATGGCACGCCAAACCCGTCAAAAGTAATCAGAATTGTCGATGACAGTTGAAATTTTGTTGTTAAGTTCCTGGAATTTGTTTTCTCTTAAAATGTGTAGTTTTTGTAATCAAAAAATTTGTGATTGTCAAATTTTCAAATTCTGATTGTCAAATTTCAAATTCTGATAGGCAAATTTTCAAATTATCCCGAACGAGGCTGCATGCAAAACAGAAGTGAAGGCAGGAAACTGGAAGCACACTGGACGACTTTTATAGATCGTTTCTATCGCTCTTGCAAGTGATTGAAACTTCTTTTGAAACAAAAGATGTTAACCATATCGAATATGGCGAAAGACAGTTGCAAATTTACATCCAAATAACATTTGCTTTCGTCAGTGTGCCCACCCAAAATGGTCAAAATCAATTTGCACACATATTGGAACAACTCGCCTTTGAGCTCACCTTTCATTATCAACTCTATTGAAAACAACCAGACTCAGGCACAGAATAATGTGAATATTCAAAAAGAAAATTCAACAGGTGGAAGGCCAAGATTTAAGATAGACGCATTCTTGGGTCTGAATTCTATATTACTGTAAAGAGTAGCGTGACTTAAAGGCACTATGTCTGGAGGCATTTTGCTGGCCATTTAAATTTCAATTGGTTAGACTATACAATAGACCTATTGTTATACAGCCAATCGTCAATGTTTTCTCAATTTTAGACCCGCTGCAAAGCCTATAGTTATTTCTAAACGGTTGACTAAAGTGACAAGCCAAGTGACTGTAAACGAGGTTGACTGTAACGATCTAAACAATTCATAAATTTTCAGTAATTCAACGCTTCTTAATGTCATCATAATGCTTGGTGTTTTATCTGTTTACTCGAGTTACTGATTGTGGTTTGTCTTGGCTTTTGTGTAAAGCGTCAAAACCCAGTTTCAGTGACAAACAAAATTCTTAAGACGAACATAAAACTGCTTATCTAAATGTGGCTTAAGAGCAACCAATTTGCTTTGCATTTTTCTTGGAAGCCTGATACACGAGTATCAGGTTAAAGTGTTATCCACTTCCTGAATACGCAAGATCTTGGAGTCTTCGGGGAGTGAGGAGGGCGGGGCAAGGGGTTTGCTTGCAGTAACTCATGCATTTCGTAATCTAGAAACTAAGGAGAGAAACAGCAGCACAGTTTACGGTTGAATTTCGGGTATGATAATTTTTTAGATATAGAAAGACCAATATCATACCTTTTTATATTTCTGAAGGGTCACCGATGCGGGCCAGGGTAGATAGGCTAAGAGCCTCAATTAAACTAAAAATGTATTCGATCTATAAGAAACTATTCCTCGAAAGGAAATCCCAGGCCAGGCCCAATCGTCAGTTCAAGGTCCCAGGTTAGAGTTAGAGGTCAGCCGCAGAATTTGACGCAATTTCCTTAATTTTTCTTTGACGACTGGCACGTAAACATGGAAATTTTCGATCCGTCTCTAGATTCTTTTTTCGTGCACTATTTTGTACTTGACAGTCATTGCTGGCACCAGAGCATGACTACAGAGAATGACACGCCCATATTTGGGTTTGTGTCTTTCAGTTTTCTACGCTGTGTACCAGTGGGTCACTATGGGGTTTCGGTAAAGGAGTTGTATAGAGAGATACAAAGTAGAATCGAAAGAGGTGCATTTCCTTGAAGACGCTCAGCAACCCAGGATTATTGTCTTTAGGTTTTTAGTCTACCCACAGCAAAGTTTCCTATGTCTGAGTCAGCCAATTTCACTTTCGGGTTTTTATTTTTTTTATATACACTCATTTGTTATAAGGCGAAATTTACAAGAACGCGAGCCTCGAAATTAGTCAAAGGTTAAGAACAAATTAAAAACAAGCTGAGGCTGAGCTTCTATAAAATGTAATTTTGAACAAAGTATCCTTGTCATCTAGGGGTGCTTTTTCGGTGAATTTTTATCCTTACCGGCAAAGAGAGGATGCATCACTCGCTTTGTTGGCAAATGAGGCCTGACCAAAGCAAAATAGAATAGCCTAGATTCGTTAATATCAATCAATTTATTTGGCTGGTTTGCATTAAATTTAAGACGCAAAAAAATTAAATTATTGTTCCTTCACGTGTGACGACATTAAAACAGAAGCAAGTTTCTTGATAAAAATATCACGAGCATTAAAATACAAGTCTTACAGTTTACACCTGTGTGAAAGCTCCTTTACAAATATCTGTGGGGAAATTTCTCTACATGAAAACTAAAGAATGGACCCCGAGTTTCAAAATCAATGACATCATAATAATGAAACTTCCAAAAGCGTTAAGAAACTCGAGTGCCCAAATTCGATCTGTGCTTCCTGTGAAACAAATGCGTGTAAAATAAATTTCTTAATTTCAAAGATTTCAAGAATAACTGACAACAACAAAATTGGGAAGTGTGAAAATTTTCTTGGGCACGTAGAAATGCGAAAGAATGTCAAACATTCCTGGAAGCTTTCATTGTGGTTGAAGATGTTCCGAAAGAAGGTTGACTAAAGTTGTATCATGAAGCCGCAAGAGCCAAAGTATTACCTCAAGAGCGAACTTTTGGCATCGAGCTTGGCCTTATATGTTAAAGGTTAATAAACTAGTTTGATATGTGTTTTATTCCTTTTTTCCTTTAAACCACAGTCCTGTTAGAGTCTGTATAGTGGATGTCTTTCAAGGGAGGAATAAAAAGTCCATAATAAATGTCCATTTTTATGGGGAAAGATATTTCTTGGCTTACTGAAGCAAATAGCAAATGGGATAGTAATTCTTTTAAAGCTTCTTTAATATTTGCCCTTTTGTCAAGACTCAAGGGAAGTGTGTTGAAAGAAAATGCCTCGAAGATTTCGAGAAAGATGCATCGTTCTTAATTAGTTCTTTCTAAAGCTCACATTAATCACACCTTCTTCGTCCTAGCTGGTTCCATCAAGGCAAGGAATGCATTCCTGTTTTTCCAAAAGATAGATACTGCAAATTTACCCGCCATTTAACCTGCAATTGGCGCATTTCTAGTGGTGCCATGTTTCTCATCAAATCAAACGTGTGCAAATTAAACCTCTTGAAACATGAGCGCTAAAGCAAGTTTAACTATTGTGAAACATGATCTTTTGCAGGCCTTGATTCGTCAACTGGACACTGAAGTCAAAGGTCCTGTGTATTTATCTATGTGGCCGTCAGAACAATTCACACTTTTAGAGTATCAACCTACAGATATAGACGGAAAGCAGAATCTGAGTTTTGAAACAACTTGGATGAGGTTCGTTCACAGTGTAATCTTAATACAATTAGAGAAATCACTGAATCATTGATATAGTTTTATGGATATAGTTTTTGCTAGAATATGTTTTTGAAGATGTTACTATGAAAATAATGCCTGTTAGATCTGAGGAATTGTATCGATGTTTTTGCCATCTGTTTTAGTAAAAGTCTTTTAATACGCTGCTTTCTATAAGAGCAATAAGGTAGTTGTTTCTCGCCTTCAATCTGATGCTCATACCGTACGTAAGTTATGAGAATCAAGTTACGTAAACAATAAAATGGTATAAGACCAACTTCTTTTCAAACATAACATGGAAACGAGTATTGAAACGAATATTGAAGCATAATATTATCTGGGCTTGAAGGACAGCTTATATGCTTTGCAGGCAGAACATCTTAATACTTTTTATTACGTACTTTTCTCAGTAATCTTTAGATGGGCTGAGTTTTTTATTTGAAACTTTCCTTTATAGTGGTAACTACCATTGTACTGATAATATATCATTTTTCTCTTACTCAAAGGTTTTCCCTATCTGTTACCTAGCACAGTTCCAAAGCATATCGATTTGTGTAACTTTACACTAAGTCTTACGAAGTTGTGTTACAAAGCCCTTTCTGTGTTACAAAGTCGTTTGCGAACATTTAAAGTTTCTGTTGAACATAATCCGTCCAGTCCAGTTTCAACATCAGCCTTGCATCTCAAAATATTTATCGAAAACCCCTATAAGAAATCGTTCTAAATAAGAGAATAAGAATTTCTGGTAAATGCAACGAACAGAGCAGCTTTTCTACTAAAAAGCTTTACTGATTGTGAAGCTTATATGATGCTATTTAGTTTTGCTTATTGCTACAACACGGCCGGCGAAATATATTTGAAAGTGGATGGGCCAAGATATAAAAGTCTTGAAAGGGCCTAGAAAAGGCCGCCACCGCTTGGCGGCAAGAAAATTTTTAAGAATTATTGTGTCTTAGGGGTGGCCAGAAACTGTATCTAAAATGAATTTTGACTGAAGGTGTCGCATAGTCGCATTAATTGTGATGTTGACTTGAAACAGAAAAGTTTTGCAAAGTTTTAGAATAACCACTATCATATAGCTCGTGATGAAACCTTTTTTAGATTTTAAAATTACCCGAAATAAGATTGGGGAGAAAAATAAATGAAACACGGGTTAATAAAAAATATTAACGCTGAAATATCAACAGAAGAACTATCGACTGGAAATAAAAATTTAAGCAATTTTGTACAGTTAAGATATAACTTTGTAACATCTGATCTTAACTTTTTCGGAAATTAAATGCTTTAAAAAAGATTTGGAAAAACTTGAAACTGGGCTTGTCCAAGGGAGTTTAAATAGAATATATAACTGCGTCGATATTTTCTCTTTCTTAGTAAGAATGGATCATCCAAACGATCAAACTCTGAAGTTATCTTGATGATACTTTTTAAGAACAAATCTGCCCTTACTTTATTTCTCATATCCTCAAAAAAGTTCTTTCCAGCTGTTTCTTTTCCTTCAGCAGCTGATTTCTCTCTCTTTGCGATGTTTCTGAGAAAGTTTTCGTTAACAAATAGACCCCGTGTGCCAAGTTTAGGCAATGGAAAAAACGAAACTCCGTCAATTTGTGCTGGCACCAAGTTATTTTGGACTAGATTTCTCGATCTATTTGCTAAGCCAAGCTGTCACTCGTTGTAAAGCTTAGACAATGACCAATTTTCTTCGATCTTATTCCTATATTCAATACTGTGTATGTCTTCTATGGTAAAACATAGCAACCAAGGTAAAGCTAAGGACACATTCAAGAGAATACTAGGCAAAGTTACTTACAGAATCATATACTACATTCACTTTCACTTTTGCCTAAAATTTTTCTTCAGCTCTCCAGAAAAGTGGGAGGGAGGGCCACGGCCACCCCGGCCCCCACGGTTTCGCCGGCCCTGTAATAAATATCTGAAACGTATCAATAGCAATAAGTAATAATAGAGTAAAAAGGTTTTGATAATTATTCTAAAAGAACGAGTGAGAGAAGGAAAGGCTTTGATGCTCATGTTAAGCAAAATTTGAAAACGAGAAAGGAAGGTTTTCAAATCAGAATCTAGTGTAATTTACCATAATAGCAAGCCATTGAACAAATAGTTCAGGGGAAATGTTTTTATAATTTCTTTCAGGTATACTCACGTGCAATTTTTACGCATTCTGGTTTTTTTTATCAAAAGCTTCCGGTTTTGCATTCGGTCATTGGGAAAGTACCTCCACATATTCTTCTAAATTAGAGCTAACAACTTCAAACATTTCATAAAGCTTGTGAAATAACGGAAGTCATCACGTAAATTTTCTTGGAAATATCACTCTTTCTGTTACACTCAGGGGTGTAGTGCTAGGCTGAGCCCCGTTGTTATTGCCAGAAATGGCAAATTTCTACTTTTGTTATTGCTTTTTTGCAAAAGTTTGTTAAAGACACCCCCCCCCCTATGTTAATAGCACTACACCACTGATTGCGAATCGTCAAAAGCCAGTACGTTTGTGCCCTCATTTACTATATGTTCTTAAGTTTGATGCGAGACAACATTTATTTTCTGCTGTTTTCAAGTGTCCATTAGCTGAGGTTTCTCTGCATTCTCATCGCTTAATCACATGATGGTCTTTTCTGTACGGCTTTTGGTTTTTGGTTTATGGTTTTTTAAAAGTCAGTTGAAACACAGGAGTTATATACAAACTGCAAACTTTTTTTTAAAACATTGATTTTCCCAATTTTGATTTTTTTTATATAACGTTGTAATATTATTTAAGATTATGGTATCAAACTAGAGGGTTGTTTTTAATAACGATAAATTCTGTAAACGGTAGACGATAAATGCTCTTCAATGCATTCCCTTTGAATAATCCATTCATAAAGATTTCTTCAAAATTTCACTGAAGCATACTTAGTAGTTTCCTCTGACACTCCTCAAGAGCGTGAACATCTGATAATGACCAAAAGATAAGGTGTAATGTAGATGTAGATGCAGGTCGAATATAGCACGATTAGCCGAATGACTCGTAGAACAGTCTTCCTCATTTTTAGCCTGTGGTCCAGACCCCTTTCAAGTTAGAGGTCTTGAACATAGTATTTTTTGGCATCGGCAAATGTTTCCGATCATTTTTTAAGCCACAAAGTTACTACACAATTACTTGCCGTTTTGCAGTACGATTAACTGGCTCTAAAAGTATTTGTGATCCACGGACAATTCTTCTGACCCTTATTCTGTTTAATTTCACGAAAGAATCGAAGGGTTTTTTCGTTCTTTTAGATAATCTTTCTTGACATTGAAAATTTCTTGTTTTTTTCTTGTTAAAGCAACATCTTTGAATCGAAAAAAATGTATTTTTCATGGACAATGATGTTTGTGCTGAAAATTAGGTTTTTGAAGGCGATTAAGTTCCAAAATTGAATGCTGTTTTACTAACACTCTAAATCTCAATTATTTTGGAAGACGCCCTAAGAGATCTACACTAAAACAGCAAAATGACACCTTCACTTCATGATCATCATGAAACAACATAAAATAGAAAACAAATACCAAAGACGTTTTCTGTCTTTCAATTTTCCAAATGAACTGAAAAAAATAGGGACCCAAAAAACAACTTGTCAGAATACAATGGTCAGACATCCGTTCTTGATATTGGGCCCACTGGTTGGAAAAGAGGGGGTGGTACAACATTTGTGTAGTGCCATGAAAAAAGGGCAAAATTAGGAATGCTTGTCAAACCCCAATGCGGTGAATACCAATCCCTTCAACTGCATTCTCATTTTAATGCTTGGATTTGCTTTATCAATATGTATTTGTATCGTTTTTAAGGCAATTTAAGACCCTCGAAAATGACCCCAACAGACAAAAGAAAGAAATAGCAGTGACTACTTTTTGCATAAAGGGTAGCCCCTCTCGTTCGACTTTGAACTTTTCCCAGATCTGCCATTAGTTGCATGTAGTGGAGTAAGAGGTTTCAGCTGCGCGCTTTCCTGGAAAATAAGCTGGTTTCTGTGCTTCAGTTTCGTTTGGATTAGCAAAGAAATTTGACTCTATTTTGAATGTATATTTGCCAGTGTAACATGACCGACCATCACAGTATATCATTTACCTGCCTTGTGTACATTGTCACCTGACCATCTTTGCTGTTTTTTGTTATGACTAAAGCTGTTACAAGATATCCAATCGTTGTATGAATTTTAGATCTCAAATTATGCAACTTGAAAAAGGTAAATGGTAGGGAACAATCGAACTTCCAGATACGGATCTGCTGCACGTGCTGCTGACTAAAGGGAGTCAACCTTTTTCAAATTAGATTAATCAAACACATTAGATTTGTAAACTGTCACTGCACCAAAGTAGAATTTATTGAACAAAAAGAAAGACTTCTAAACTGTTACTGTTACTGTTTCTTTAACAATAAAAACTCAATACTGCCAAAGGAAGTTTATAAATGAAGATACTGCCGTATAACCTCGACTTTTCGCAAGAGAGAAAATAATCGGTCACCAGCAGTACGTATTGCTTCATTGCATCACGTGTTACCTCCAAGCATAAAGCCACTCCACGGTGCCACTATATTCCCGTAAAGCGTTTCCAAATCCTGGCGATGGTGTTATTTTTCGTAAGGTTACACGTAATCTTTTTCATTATTCATAGTATTCTTAGTCAGGTTTATTAATACCATAATTAAGATCTAATTAGAAGAAGCCTACTCATTTTCTTACTTTCATATTTGCTCGTGCTAGTCCGCTTCTTGGTTTTAACAATTTCTGCTCGCTCACAGGGAAAGAAAACAAAGTTTCCCCTTTATATTTCTGAGGGTATTTTGGAGTAGAGCAGGTATATTTTGAAACTTCAATTTTTAATGGAATAGCTAAATACTTTTTAACTGGATGATAAGTCTTGTTTCTTTGTATAAGAGTTTAGGCAAATACGTTGTGCATGAAACATTTGTTTCGGAACGGTTCGAAATTTTAACACAAGATTAATCTTAATAAGCTGAAAATTTGTCTTTGCTTGATTTCTTCTTTGTCCTAACAGCAAGAGTTTGTGTAAATGGTAAACTTACATCGGGCTATATTTCTACTACGTGCCCCAGAACCCTAGAGCCGCGAGAAACCGATGATACCGTATTGTAGACCGTTGCTGTAGCAAGAAACAAGATTTCAAATTTATTTCTGATCTTGAATTATTGAGACTCTGGCACCCAAGGTAGTGCTTCAGTTTCGGTCCCTCGAACAGGGCTGCCGAGAGGGGGGGAGGGGCAAAGTAGTCAATTGCCCCAGGGCTTCGAGGTTAAGATTGATTGAATTAATCAAACAGAAAAAAGTATGCCTAAATATAGTGAAACGTTTTTAACAATCGCAAGACTTGACGGGTGCCTCGTGTTTTGGTTTTGCCCCAATTCCTCCGAAACTTCTCGCTGGCTGTGCCCTCGAAAGCGCTTGATTGACCTAGAATTTAGACTTTAAATCAGAAATCTTCTCGACAATTTCAATGTTTTGTGATATACCAATTGTTTTTCTCAACTAGCTTTGCATCGATTTTTATTCTTTTTAGAATGCCCCAACGCCAGTTAATCTTCAAGGTTACCCCATGGTACTGTACTGGCATTTCCTTACATCAACAGATCTGTGGTAGATAGAGAGTGGAAATCACCGAAGCTTCATAAAACAGATTGAACATTGCAATCCATGTACTGGAATCCAGTCAACGGCGGTGTGCAATAAGTGCAATTGATGACGATAAAGCCATGCTAAGCGCCTTTACTGAAGCACTAATCATTCTCAAATAGTTCAATCCAAAAGACAATATTTAATGTGTACGAATTTAAGCTTGTAGAGAGAGTCTTTTTGGACTGTCACAGACAAGACATAAACAATGCGGTGCGTGGAACGTTTCGTCTACTTTTTTTGCTCAACCGTTGTACTTTTTGCTTGCCTTGGTACCTTCGCCTCTTACTTTCTGTCCACGAGAACAAATGAAACACACAAACAGACAACGAGGATCGTAAAAATAGTTTGCCCCTTGGTCATGATTGGGGGGTTTATTTTGATGGCAATAACACGATGCTGCTTTCAGGAGAAGCCAAGGAATCCAGCAAATCTGCAAGGAGGAGAGCTTTTTTGGCGTCGCTCACAGATTGACGGGCTCCAAGCTAATGGAGTAGGATACGGAAATAGAAGCTTCTATTGGCATGAGCGTGAGTTGAGTTACCGTATTTTATTTATTAAGCCCCCGGGCGCTTATTAATTTTTGGCTTTTAGGTGGGTCGGTTATTTGAGAGTGTTGTAAATTAGAGAGGGCAATCATTGAAAAAAGTTTTCTGCAAAATTATTTTTCACAACAATCCACGCTTTTTCTAAATAGTACCAAATCTAATTAATTGTTCAAAAATCCTCCTCCTCTTTATCTTTTTTATAATCAGCTATATCCTCATTTATGCTGGTAGATTCTATTGCGAGGGAGCATTAACCAGCGACATTCACTCGGTTTGTTAATTCTATCTTTTTGAAAATACGCATGTGTTTGGAGTTTTTTAGCACTGACACAGCCTCTCAGGATAGATTCTGCCAAAAAATCATTACATTTTAGATCGTCATAAACACAAGCCGCTGCTTTTTCATTAATTTCAGTTCACTTCCAATATGACACCCGAAACCAGACAGATAAGGAAGATTTTTTTGCCTAAGATTCTCAAATCTTGCCGCAGAGTTATGACCTAACCTCAACACGAAAGGAGATCGTTTTGGAAAAACTCATTTGTTATAAAAACCAATAAATTGAATTATAACTCTGATCAACACCTGTATGTCGGAGCGAAATATTAGTATATATTTAATTTATTTTAAAATTCTATTAAACAATATTGGGTTCTCTTCGTCATTTTGCATTGTTCCTGACAGTTACCTTGCATCAGTAAATTGAAGTAGACTCCGGTTACAGTAACAAAAGATGTTGCTTGAAAACTTGTAACTGTAATCGGAATGTGACTTTAAGCGGAGCTACCTATAATAGTTTTGCATACTTTGGCCTACATTTTATGTGACTGTTACCAGTAAAGTCGACTGTATAAGGGTGTAAGCAGTGCAATCGCTAGCTATTTTGCTCAAGGGGAGTGCTCGGACCGCATTTACTGAAAAAGTGAGTGAGCCATCCTTTATTTGCCGACAAGTTGGAAAATTCACCGACAATGCACCCCAGATGGCAAAACCCCCTCTTTTTCAGATGGTACTTTTAAGGGGGGTTTCACAATTTTGTTCAAATTCGCATCTTAAAGTACCTCAGCCTCTGCTTGTTCCAAATTTCTTAGTAACTTTTGACTAATGTGTATAAAATATTGATCTTATGAAAAAGTGTGTATTCTACATTGAAATGTAGACAGTAAGTCGAACAAGACGTTTGAATATCGGTAACGTGTGTCTCCTGTCTATATCGACTTCTTCTTTGCACCAATGCTATTCTAGCTTGATTAAAAGTAAATAATAAACACGTGCTATGAACTAACTAATACGTACAGAAAACTCCCGATAACTCGACCTTCATGGGACCAATAAAAATGGTTCGAGTTATCAGGGGCGCCGGAAGCACGGAGGCAGTAGGGGTCAGCTGCCCGCCTGCCCTGACTCTACGGGGTCAGCGGGGACAGCACTTTGCCCTTGTGAAAATGGCACTGTGTTTATGCTAATGGAATAAATATGTAAAATGTCAAGTTCTTGGGTGAGATAAAACATTAGTGTGATTAGGAACAAAATGAAAGCAATTAAAACATTGGGTGCATTTGTTATGATCTTACATGCAATAATGCTATTTCTTTCGGCAACACTCTAAAATGTAGGAAATTACAGTAGAATAAGGTGAGTGGAGTAACGGAGGCATCTGGGAGTCAAACACTAAAGCAATACGTAACACTAAACCAAGTTAACTAGTAGAAGCATCAATTAGAGTAATCTAAAAGCTTCTTAAACTGAGATTAATTTTAGCAAAGTCATCCGAATTTATAAGAAAGAAGTTGCCGTACCAAGATAGAAGGTAACAAATATGGAAACCTTTTGATAAATCACGACTTCAATTGAATGCCATTAAGAATGCCTGCCAGAGCTCACAAGTGATTGCAATTATACAACTCATTTGCACTTTCAAATGCAACTGCAGAACGTACTTTTAGCACAATGCAGCGTGATACGACACGACGGCCAACAGCCGACGGGGATTTGGGGGGGAGGGGGGTTAAATAACGGAGACGTGCCATTTTGTTAAAAAATTTGAGCAAATAATTCTGCACATGTCTGAAAAAATGTGACCTATAATTCCGCAAAGCAAATAACATTTTTAAAGCACAACAAAATCAGCAAACAAATTTTGCATGTCCCTTGCCAAAAACTCAATATTGCACATATTCGATACTTTCATTTCTAACTGGACATTCATTTTGTTAATGCTCAATCTCCCTCCTAATAAATTTGCAATATTTTTCGAAAACGGTACCCATAGTTCTGCATATATTTCAAAAACTGATACCGATAATTCCGCACTTTTCAGAAAAAGGTACCCCTAAAACATTGCACGTCCCCTACCTTCAAACATCGTAAGGTACCTCCCCCCCTCCAGCAAATGCCTAAACAACAGAATGGGAAATTTAAGCCTGGCCTTTTAGATAAAAAGTTTTATTGGTACTGAAGTATTATGTTATATCATTTTTTGTTATAATTCTAATATTAGTCATTGAAAAATGTGCCCTTTTTGAGAGTTCTCGAATGCTTTAGTTATCGAGGCTCTTGATATCTCATACTCTGAGATAAAGCAGTCAGCAATTGGAGTTATCATGATTTTACCGTAGTTATATTTCAGAATCAAAGCTTACGCGAATTTTGCTCCGATGAGGTGTCAAGTAAGTTATTGATTATACAGTATTCAAAATGAAATAAATAAGAGTCTAATCTAAACCGATGAAATTACTCTCATTTTTGTTATAAGAAACTGGTTATAAGAAACGAGTACTGGACAGTCGGGAAAAACTAAGAAACCTCAGTACCCAAAGCAAAAAAAATTAAGAAACTGTTAAATCCTGATGAAACTTAGAACAACGAAATTTTGTATAATCCAAGAACATGATTGCCCTGTTGGCCTAGAACTTAAGACACAAGGGTTAAAAATATGCTTCCCACGTCTAAATACAGCGTCAGCAAGGAAGCGAATCTCTTGACATGAAAAAAAGGCCACAAACATTTCATAACATCATTCATGACATCATAGTTGAAAAACTCTTAGGAAACAGCGAGTATTGAAATTTCCAGAACATAAGGAAACTGGAGTACAACACCGAGCTTTGTTTCTTTTAAAAGAAATGAGTGTAATCCGATGAAACTTCTGAGCTACTCATGTTAAATAGTAAATACCAATGAAATACAATAGGTATATCTACGGAGAAGAAATAAATCTCTAATTACTTATGTCCATTTTGAGGGGAAGGGTCAACAGCTTAGGTTTGCTTTGTGGATCTTTCTGTTGTTTTAGCACAGCCACTCGGGAGCTTAGACTATTTAGATGAACTCTAAAAGAGCAAAAATGGCACGAGTTTACACAGCTGCAATACTCAATTTCATGACCTGTGTTTCAAATGCACAACAGTGCTGTAGTTGTTCCTACACATCTATCATGCAAACACTATTATGATATTGAATTGAACTTCAGCAAATTAGAGGCAAATTAACTTCAGCTGAACCTTGGGATGTGCAGCTGCTATTGGGGAGGGGGGGGGGGCGTTAAAAATGGTCTAAATCTGTTGGAACTTGGCCCAAATCTTTCAGTAAAATCTGCTAATGATTTTGTACCATTGAATAACCGCTTTTATGTTAATTTCCTTTAAGAAATTTGTCTGGAAATGGGTAGCGTGTTCCTTCTGCTTTAAAGATGTTTTTATTTATTGTGCGACCTAGCACTGCAAACATGGGAATGGATTGAATTTGGGAAAAATTCGGATAGAAATTATTTTACTGTAGGAAAAACAGGGGCAAAATCGTTATCATTTACACCTCTATCGTAACTTTTTACATTTTCAGAAACCCCACTCCCACCCCCCACGTTCCAGATAGAAGGAAACAGTACGCTACTCGTTTTTATAAGAAAATCAGGCTGAGATTTGCTCAAAAGCCAAGCAACATAAGGCATAAGCCAGGCTGAAATTCGCAAACTCAAGAAAAAAAATACCAGCAAAAATTAAAAAATATAAAAAATAGCAACAGGACAACAAAAAGTAATAAGCAAAATAGCATTGAAAAAACAATTAAACAAACTTATTATAATAAAACCAGTTCAACACCATCGATATCAGTTTAAAATAAGAAACGAAACAAGAAATACTTCAGACTGAAATTATGCGTAAAAAAGAAACGCCAGGCTGAAACTGGGGCCTAGTGTTCTTTTAAAACACGTGTTCAGACGACAGTTCTTGGCCTAGTCAAAGAATAGGAAATAGGCAGAAGGGTAACTCTCGTCAGGTCCTTTGTTTTTTTTGAAGCCTGAGTCAACAATAGAATTCCTTAATTCCCCTTTAACCTCGATTTCATTTTACGAACTTAGCCATGACAAATTATCATTCATTAATCAGATATAAACGAATTATGATATATAATTGAATTTGTTCGCTATCATGGGACATTTCTTCTCAAATAAAGTTGTCTACTTTCATTTTTTTAAAATTTCTCCGACAGATACATGCTAAGCCTCGTATAAGTGAATGCATGCGCTAGTTTCTTCAGGCTTCACCTGATAGGCAGGAGTTCCCTTTCTGCCTAATTCTTATTATGTGGCTTAGTACGCAGTTTTTTAGGCTATTTGGCTTAGTACGAAGTTTAATGTTCATGACAGTATTTAATTTGTTTCTATGTTAAATGATGTCAGTGATTTTGGCTCTCATCTATAAAACCAAGAACTCTTGAATAAAGTGTCTGTAAATTTCTTACAATATAACTTATACACTCCTCAATAAAAAATGATGTGTAAAAAAACACGAAAAAGTTTGACGCAAAGCCCTGTCTTGGACTTCAGTTTTTGCCAAAGTGCTTTTAATAACAATAATTGTCAAAGAATCCTGAAATATCAGCAAAAATATCCTAAGTTGAAGGTTGACAACTATGACATTCAAAAATGCGGAAATAGTATTGAATTTTGAAGAAAAAGAGACAGTTTGCGCTAATGTCACAAGGGCCAAATATTAAGAAAGTGCCTTCTTGACCCTGGCAGACACAGTGTTTAAACGTTAGAACCTCTGAGGAAAAAGTCAAATTTAATCCTTTTCGGAGATCGCCTTTTGGCATTTTGCAGATATGATTTTGTAGGGTCACAACCTGTGGACATTTTTCGGCTGCAAATATTTGAACATCACATCAGAAATAGAAGGATTAATCAAAGATAAGGAAACAGTTTCTCGGCTTGATCTGACCTTTGACCACCTCTAGCGATTATGTGAATTAAGAAAGCTTTTACCATTGTGTATTTCATAAGATGTCTCTTTTAGAAAATTAATCTGTTCTAGAGAGAAAACTTTCGGCAAAACAATCCAAGCAGCCATGTATGCTGTGCCAGTGCTCGAAATATTTGCCACTGGTTTGTGGTTCTGAAATAATTTTCCAGAATTTATGTATGCTCTTTTTTACAGGAATCAGAAAATTTGTTCGAGTCTTGTTTTGATATGTTTTGTGAAGTCATTCTGTTGTGACAGAAAGTTAGGTTTTTCAAATCGTTTGGAAGATCAGTGGAATCAGAATTTATCTAAGGAGATTACGGAAATAGACTATCATTTAACCTTTGGTTACTTTGTTGAATAAGCATCCACGAGGCGCTCTTAGAATTCACGAAAATTGTTTTTCTACACGTCTTTTTTATAAGGATCAAAGGTAGATGTTCAGTACTCCAGTTTCTTTAATGTTCTGGAAATTTCAATACTCATTGTTTTTCAAGAGTTTCTTAATTACGATGTCATCAATGATGTCATGAAATGTTTGTGACTTTTTTATCACGTCAGGAGATTCGCTACCATTCCGATTCTGTATTTAGATGTGGGAAGTATATTTTCTTCCTATGTGTCTTAAGTTCTAGGCCATCAGGGCAATCATGTTCTTGGATTTGCCAAAATTTCATTGTTCTTAGTTTTATCACGATTTAATAGTTTCTTAATTTTCTTGCTTCGAGTACTGAAGTTTCTTAATTTTTTTTTAAAAAATGATGAGTGTTTTTCATGAAAACGAAAATACGTGCTATTTTTATAAAATACTGCACAAACGAAACGAACTACAGTCGACTCCGCTTACAGGCACTCCGCTTAAAGGGGGTAGCAGGTATTTTGGCGTGATTGCGTGATCGGCGTATTTTCGATGCGTGAATTCGTAAAACAAATTTTTATTATGCATGAATGCGTGAATAGACATTGGCAAGTGACCTGTGAATCAGCATTACACATGGCGTGATTGCGTGAAAATGAGTGCTGCAAGCGAATTACGAAATAGAGTGCTATCGCTTTTACAAGCAGAAAGTCTTGGTTTCTGGTACCCGACCGTGTAAATGTCTCAATTATTCAGAGATTCCAATGCTGATGGCTCTGCCAACAAGAAATTACTACTATCAGACAGTTATTAAAAATTTCAGGGAGCTTCTAGGGGGCGTTATCATGAAATTAAAGGACAAGTGACACACTTTTCACCCTATCTTTTCTTTTCATTAACTTATAGATCATCGTTTAGAAGTAAGTTTCCTGTTTTAGAACAAAAAATTCTAATCAGGGGGCGCAGGGGGCGCGATTTTGCTTTTTATCACGTGACCCTATGACGTACATTGTGATAACTCGGAATTTTCCTGTCATTATTAGAGAGTCTACAAAACACGACGCGACAGGCCCAGGCGAACTAAATTGGTTTAGAAGCGTGTTATAAACATTAATATTGCACTGTATACCAGTAGCAGCAATTACAGATTATCACAACCTACGTCACGGTGTCACGTGATTCATTTCCCGCCATACTTTTGAAAGGGTTTTTAAGTAGGAAAATGAATTCAGAAAGGAAAAATATTTCAACAACACTCTCATACAGCATTTTACTTTAAGTTAAAAGAAGAAAGAAAATTGGCGCCAAAAGCGTGTCACTTGTACTTTAAATTTCTAGTACCGTAAAAGCGTGATTTGCAATTATTTTACGCATGATAGCGTGATTCAGCATAGATCTCTGCTACACCGCTTAAAGTACACTACTGTTTATAGTCACTTAAAATTAAGACCTAACTCAAAACTGTTCAATTTAAGCTCCGTTTACATTCACACTCCGCTTACTGCCGCAGATTTTCAAGGATTACGAGGGTCACTCCGAAATTATTGAGATTTTCAAAAACGGCTTATGAGAATAGGCTCAAATTTTTACAGCTTTTCAAAATACTCTCCATTAGCATCTACGCAAAGTTTCATTCTATTAAACCAAATAGAAAAACAATTTGTCCATTTGTCACCAGGAAGGTCCGAAATCGCCTCTTTAAACGCGTCTACGGCTTCATCCGGACTATCAAATTTCGTTCCACGCAGTTTTTCTTTGATGGTAGGGAAAAGGAAAAAGTCACAAGGTGCCAAGTCGGGTGAATATGGTGGGTGGGTGACTAACTGAATGGAATTTTCGTGCAGAAAGTCAACTGTCAATGCTGCAGTGTGAGCTGATGCGTTGTCATGGTGCCATAGGATCCCGCGCAAACCAGTTTTTCTCGGCATGCATCTAGCACTTTCGGTATGCACTGGTTTACATACCAATCCGCGTTAACTGTGCGGCGATCATCAAGAGGAATCGTTGCCACGTGGCCCGTTTTTCCAAAAAAAGAAGCGACCATCTTTTTGCCGACGCTTCTGGAGCGCTTGAATTTTTGTGGTGGGTGCTCCCCCGGAAAGATCCAGACTGACGACTGGCGTTTCGTTTCTGGGTCAAATTGGTAAATCCAACTTTCATCACCTGTGACGATGTCATACACACGTTTGGACCTTCCACTATCAAACTTTTCAAGCATAAATTGGCACCAGTTTACCCGATGCTCTTTCTGTGCCTCTGTTAAGCAATGGGGTACCCAGCGAGCTGCAACCTTTCTTACTTCAAGATGATCATGCAAAATTTTATTAATGCTGTCGATCCAATGCCAACTTTTTCCTGCATCACTTCATAGGTCAATCGGCCATCTTCTTTGAGTAGCTTTTCTACAGCAGCTATAGTTTCTGGGACCACAGCCGTTGGCGGTCTTCCCGGGTGGGGGTCGTCTTTCAGACTCTCCCTCCCTTGTTTAAATTCTGCAAACCATCGAAAAACAGTTGCCCTTGATGGTGCACGATCTTCAAAAGTTGCAACTAGTTGTTGTAGACACTCCTCTTGTTTTAATCCCTTTTTAAAATCGTAATATATCATTGCGCGAAAATCGCGTCTTTCAAGCTCCATTTCGAAAATGAAATTTACAGCGAGAGTCCCCTCTTTTAAAAGTTTGTTAAAAAGATATCTTTGAGTGGAAATGGACAAGAATTTGCAAACAACGCTTATAAATGTGTAAGTTTAAGGAAACCTGTTTTATAACGTTGGATTTGGCGCGAATTTTGAAAATCTCAATAATTTCGGAGTGACCCTCGTATTTGGTGTGTCTACTGTATAGAACTAATTCTCATTCTCAATACTACCCGAAAATGATTTGTTTAAAGATTTTATATAAGCTATTATTTTAGATGATTATATTTTTGCTTCTTGTTCAATTTACACAGACAAGAAATTGAAAAATTTCTGTAATTGTGTTATCTTGTGTAATGGCATCGCTTGTTTTATCAAAAGCATTGACACATACCAGAAATCGATGTTCTCTGGGGTATTTTTTTGGCCCCAGGACATTCAGACATTTTTTTCTGATTCAGCTCTTCAAATATGATAACATATTAAAAATAATTTCATAAAGATTCTTTTCGTTTATTGGCATCTTCTTTTAATTTCAGTTGATGTTTATACCCTGCCTACGTACTCAGAATCAGTTAACAATCCTCGTTGTTCTATTCGCCAAGGTTTGTACATGTTCATATTCGTCTGGCAGTAATAAGCCTTGCTCGAGGGAACCCCCGTCTTGGAGCAAATGCGCATGTGTAATAACGGTCAAGTTTTGCATGATCTTTATCTCCATGGCGGGGTTGTTCGGGAGACGAAACCTTCAGACCTTTGTTTCCAAACAGTACCGTCTTAAACCAAACAGTGTTGCAGGGTCATAGCACACTTCTACTTCTACTTCTACACGATTAATCGACTACTTCATGGAGAAGGTTATGTCGATGTAAACGAAAAAGAAGTTAAGAAAAATAGAAAAAAGGGGAATACTGTTATTAATGCACATGCGCATTAATAACAGCATTCGCAAGCTGTTATGTCTGACCACACAACTTCCCGCCAGGGCTTAAAGTAATAATGCGCATGTGCAATGACCCTGAAACGGGGGCTAGTGCATGTCTGGAAGACGGGCATGATTCATCTCCCGAACAAGGGGTTCTTGGTCTTCCAAACTTTGACAAAGAAAGGTTTGCTGCTGGCATGTTTCAGCGTTGCTTCACTCATTTGTCAATCTTTTTCAAATCGGTCCATTATTTGTGAATCACTGTAGTAGCACTGTCGCATCCGTTGGACCCGCTTATTCTCCTTATTTCAGTGTTTTTACATGGATGTCCTTAAAGCTTGGATTTAGGCGGGAATTATCAAAACCCTAGGTAAAATGGTCTATACGCAGACAAGACAGATGTTGGAATGATTAGGACTTGCATCGTTGATTGAAAAGTCAATGTAGTAGCCCATATGTTTATACAATTCAGTCTCGTTCCCCTATGCAACACAGATTGCAAGTCGGCAACAAGTCGTAATAAAAGATACAAGAGTATTAATATTTTAAAAGGAAGTAATTGCCTTCCGAGTCCCTTTTCTTCGTTGCCAAAATTCGTTTCGACCTACTTGAAAGTGCGTTTCGCAGGCCCTGACTACAATAACACGGATTTCGGAATTTTTGCCTTATTATGGAGGCTGCAGCCCTCCCAGCCCATGTTTCGCCTATTCGCATGCGCAGTTGAACTAAGATTGCAAGCGCTTTCTGCGGCTGTACACTTTAGAGCTGTCACTGAATATTTATTTCTGTACTTAGGTGAACTTCCACCGAAATATGAGGACATTATGGGAACCATCATGGACAATGAGGGCTTGGAGAGTGAAGAAATGCATGAGGCGTGTCAAGATTCGCTGGAACTCTCTACTTCAAGCGGTAGAGTAATCAATGTTTTATCGCAGACTAGCCCAGCCCAAGATTGCGAAATAGAAATGATCATAAATGGCAACAACAGCAACAACAGAAACAGCTGTAATGATAACAGCAACAACGATAATGATGACAGTAACAACAACATTTGCAGTGAAAAAATTAACGAGAATAACGCTACAAATCTTGATAGAGAGAAATGACATTGGGTTCTTTGGTCAGCAGGTGTTTTGGTTCGTTGCTGAGGAAGAGCATCGGCAATTCCAGCCATTTCCGTTATAGTTTTTAGGCGACCAAGATTTATTTTCCAGATAGGAAAAAACCTAAAAGAAAACTCGGAGTTTATTCGCATAGTTCATGTGAACTCCTGTAACTCTACACGACAGCACAATAGATCTTACAGCTGTTTTTGAGATAATTCCAGTTTTATGGAATATTTAACGTCCTAGCATACCAGCTGCAATATACAATCGCCTGCGTTTATTTTCAGCTACGAAATACGTGTTTGCAAGTATGAAACATTATTTTCGCCATGTTCATACAAACTCGATACTGAAATAAGTGTTACCGTTAAACTCGAGGAGTTGACCCGTTTTCTTGAAATTAAATTGCAAGGTGACATTCCTGTGAAACAGAGCCAGGAATTCTCGGAAAATATACTGTGCAGGGATAGTGCCACATTCTAGATAAAAAATTTGTTGTAATTAAAATTTGAATTTTTGAAGATTTTCAGTGGCTTTTGCTGGTGTTATAATTGATACAGTGAAGTAAAAAAATCTATATATCTCTATAAAACTTTGTTCAATTTGATCTGTTGAAATATTATATATTCTTTAAGGTAATAACATTATATTTCGCTAATTTTCCATTGTTAGAGCTTTTTGCGCATAAATTTACTGTATGGACTCAACCAAAAACTTTACAGGTATAGAATTCACCTTCAACTTGATTGACGTGCACATTATGGACATGTTTACCCCAACGGTGTCACATAAACTGTTCATATACAAGGAGGTCCATCCGCAGTTATCAAAAATCACTTAAAACTATCAGAAACAAATTTAAAAGACCCAAAATTATCAGTTTTGGTCAGACCCAATAATATAAAAAATGAAATCTTGTTGTGGGAACCACTAGTACATAAGAAACCACTAGTCAAAGTAATTGAGACTGTTTCCTATAATGATAAGTTTAAACACACCTGTTATTTCATTCTTCTTTTGATATCGTTATGTGATAGTTGAACCCATAAATATCCAAAAACTATATAGTTAAATCAGGTACCCAAAAGGGTCAGATCACCAGGACAATTTTTATCAATAATTATCGGATTGACCCATTCTGTATATAAAAGTTCAGATAACCCCCTGGGATATTTTCAAGCGTTATCCTGTGCAAATACTATTTAACAATATCATAGATCAGCTATGTACATGAGCTTTTTGCTAGTCAATATAGACCAAAAAACCTCCCGAGGAATCTACATCAGCATTCAATTATGGTAGGTCGTATGACTTTATGCATTTTATATAATACTGTTTGGAGGTAAATTACTATTTTTCTGTCTTTATTTCTATTGCCAGTTTCAATTTTTTAGTCTCCAGTTTTTAGCATTGTAGTCGGAAAAACCAGTTGGTCTATGGTTTTCAAATGCTCGTGGCATTTCCATCAAGGGTTCGCTTCCCCATCTAATCTTCTAGTTAGATGGAGGAATGTATTTTCTTTTCAATGTCTACAATTTTTTATGCCAACCAGCCAATCATATTGGCTGACTGTTTCGAAATCTCGTTGTTCTTGCCTTTTTCAAAATTCAAAAAGTTTTTAATTGCTTGCTTCCAGTACTAAAATTTTGTAACTCTTTCCGACTGCCAAGTACCCGTTTCTTGTAGAGAGTTTCAGATATGGATGAAGTGACAGTAATAAAACATAAAGAGAAAAATCTTCGTTTTTATGCAGTGAGGAAAGTTCCGGTGGGAATATTTTCATCTATTCAGAAATTTTTACAGGAGCATATCTAATTTTGGTCTTCGTTGGGCCATAGTAAATAAAAAAGTGACTATGGTTGAGCAATGTTTTGGTTGTCATTTTTAATGTGCTAAATGTTTTGTTTCTTAAAGTGAACTTGAGAAACATGAAAGAGGTTTGAAACGGGAAATCTTTATAATCGCTACTCGTTTAAGTCCCCGCCTTAAAAATAAACCGATTTATAACAGCTCAAATAATAATTGTTACTGTTGAACCTCTACACATAACGGACGGACAAATATACCGGTCCATTAAGAGGCTTGCCTCAGGTCTTGAATTTACAAAATGCGAAGGAGCGTTCGTTTATCTACTCGACCGCCATTTTGATATTGAACAGAGTGAAAAAGAAATGGATGTATTACTTGCTGAAATTGAGCGGAAAAGAAAGCAAATCGACTCAAATGAAGTCACATCGAATAAAAAGTATTTCCGACGGGGAGAGCTTGCAGCAAAACAAGAAGAAGAATATCGGAAGAGGCAAGAAGAAAAGTTGCGAAGCAAAGGCCTACTTGACGACAGAGCAGGGTCTAGCAAGACAGACCTTCAAGGGGATATTGCAAAAGCGTTAGACAAAGGAAAAAAGGCATCCGATGGCGAAAAGAAGGAAAAGAAACTCTCACACGATGAAGTTGTAAAACGCCTGAGGGAGAAAGGAGAACCAATAAAACTATTCGGGGAGACGAACGATGAAACTGCGCAACGGCTACGCTATGTGGAAATGATGGCAAAAGAAGACGACAAGGGCCTTAGAAATGATTTCAAAGCTGCAATGGATAAGATCGATCAAGACTTTTTAGATGAACTTGTTAATAATCAGGGACAAGCAGGTGCAAAGGAAGCCAGTGATATTAAAGTCAAAGGTGATTTTATTGAACTTGAAACAATACAAAGTATGGCTGAAGAGTTGGGCAAAGGGAATGGTGAAAAAGATGCCGAATTCATTGTCACATTTTTGGTACACTTACAACATCTCTGGGCTAGGGGTCTCAATGCACGTGATCAGAACTTAAAAACAAGCCTCCAAGGTAAACTTGAAAGTGCTAGGTTTCATCAGACTGTTGAATATATGAGACCTCTTTTTAAAAGCCTCAGAAATAAGAAAATTGATGAAGTTATTTTGGAATCACTAACTGAAATTGTTTCTTCAGTGTTGGAAAGGGATTATGTGAAAGCTAGTGATCATTACTTGCAAATGGCCATTGGCAATGCACCTTGGCCAATTGGAGTAACTATGGTAGGTATCCATGCTCGTACTGGAAGAGAAAAGATTTTCTCAAGACATGTAGCTCATGTTCTCAATGATGAAACTCAGCGGAAATATATCCAAGGATTGAAAAGACTTATGACATATGCACAAAAGGTGTACCCTACTGACCCCTCAAAATCTGTTGAATATAATGGTCTAAAATTATAGTCAACAGGTGACATTTGATGAAAGTTTTCTATCTTTTCTTCCTCAAGCTGCCATTGCTTAATGATGTTTATAAACATGGACAATTGAAAATCTTTTCAAATAATCACATTCTGTATTTTAATGCTTCACATTGAAAAAGCTGTGTTACACTGCAGTGTTGACTGTGAATTCCTATTTAAATAGCAAGCCCCATACTTTATACATTTGTTTGATAGTGAATTGATGAGGAACCTTTCAAGTGGACACAGAAATTAAAATGTAATCATTCTGTTTTAAAATTATTTGTTAAACTGTTATTGTATTATACTCTTAAAGACACAAAACCCTTGAGTTTCAGTATTTTTGTTATGCAATTTCACAGCTTCATAATTTTTTTTATTAAAACAAAAATGAGAAAAAGAGAAACCATTTGAAGAAATTATGCACTATTCTTACTCAATAAGCCTTCTCTTATGAACATAACTGGCTGTTCATCCTTGAATATTGCTTCCCTGCCAATAATCTAGTCTCTAGCTTAGTATTAGATATCTGGTGATGAATTAAGTTGCATGGCACATTGCATGGCTTGTAGTACTTGTATATATATTTTGAGGTGCTGTTTGTTTAACATTTTTTCCATTTTCAATATCAATATTAGGCAAAGCATTCATTTGCCTTCTGTAATCAGTTGACACTCGAATACATAATTGGTTTTGCAATAATTTTCTTCTACACATGCATCCAATCTGAAACTGATTTCTTTAAAACCATTGACTTAAAATAAAGATATTTGATGTCAGTGAATTTGTTTCTGCTTAATACCATTCCTAAAAGCTTTACCTATCTGGCATTGGGGGTTTCCTTGCCTAATGAATTATAAGTTCACTGCAGTTCTCTTTTAGGCCCATTCCCTGGGCAAAGTTTACCCACCCACTGTCAATTTTGCTTCCCCTCCTGCATCCCTGTGGAACGTTTTGCATGGCTTATTGTACAATAGGTGTGCCTGAGTTTTTTTGAATGTTTTTCACATGTACCTGAAGTTGCATCATCAAGAGTTATTCAATCAAAGTAAATTTGTCTAGATTTCAATATTTCATCTAGATTTCAACCTAGATTTCATCTAGATTGTCTAGATTTGAAAAAACTATGGCATGAAAGGAGATAAAGCTTGACAAAGTTGAAGTTAGCAGTTTAAAGTATGGAGGTTGAGCAGACCTAAGTCAATTCCTTACATTATAAGCAATGTTTAGACTCTATTTTCTCCATCCCTGCTATTTTTTTGAAATCATGGAGTCAAAGGCATAGAAAAGAGTATCTTACAATCTTTTTGAGGACACCTTGCATACATGTCTAATATTTAAATGTTAGTGGTTATTTTACCTTACTTTATTTGCTCGCAGCCATAGAGGGAGCTTATGTTGTTGTTGACAGTTGAAATCTTTCAGTGTAAAGATTATGCACATTCATGGGATGTGTCCATTCTGCCGAGACATCCATGATGGGCATTGAACATATGAACATATCAAACATTGGATAAAAAGAAGATTTTTCTTCTTCAAAATTTAAGATCTGTTGCTTTTCAAACCTAAAGATCTTCAAAAAAATTAACTGTAGAATAAAACAAACAGGTTGCAAGGTTTCCATGGAAAGAGCATGTAGCTTGTGCCCCAAGAGTGCTATTCTAGAACGAATACATTTTCAAACAGGCACTGGAGAGCGTTGAGAAGTAAAGTCGGGGGTCTGAAAAAAGGGGGGGTAGAACCAAATAAAAGGTGGTTTAAATGGTGATTCATTGGTAAATTTGTTGCATTTTGGCAAAAAGTGGGGAGGGGGCTATAGCCCCCACAGCCCCCTTCTCCTCGGTGTCTGTCAAATGAGTGACGCAACCCACTGTCCTGGAGCCAGAGGGTATGCGAAATATGAACTTTGTTCCATGCGCATGCTCTTCGATTCCAGGACGGAGGGTTGCCTCAATCATCTCCCCAACAAGGGTACTCTTTACTGACCTAGAATAAACGTGGCTTGTTTTGCTCTTAGAATAAGCTGAGCTTTCTCATTATCTAGTATTATCAGTCTCTTTCAGTGTGAAAGAAGAGCTTCACGCTGACGACATGGTGTTTTTTCAGTGCTTTTCTCTGCTAATAATTTTATGAAATATTGATTAAATTTTCAATGTTTGCCTCCTCAACCACGCACTCCCACTCATCGGTCCACTGGAATCGAGTCGCGTACCCTGCATAGTATTTAATTGCACATATATTATTGGTTGCAATATTATTTATTGATGAAGGAAATTTGACTGCTGCCATTCCGTATGATGCGACTGTATTAGAATGTCATTCATACGCTGCGCCGACAAAACTGCACTTTTGCAGCTAATTAGTGATTTAACTGAGCTTTAACAGGCTTTATAGGGATTTTAGAATATCCGCTGAAAAGCTGCAGCCAACAAGGTTTATCGTTGAGTCGGAAGCCTTTTTGGAATCTAAAAGTTTGAATTAAGAGTGGTGTCCAACGTCGAATGTCGAGAATATACTCGCTTCCGATAAAGTTATTGAAAATCTACAATCCCTGCCCGAAGTCTCGGATCACTAACCTTAGTTCTCAATTTGACATTCATCTATGTTTTTCGCCCTTGCAAAAATGTTGGTTTGCTATGGTGGGCAGTGGGCAATGGAGAGTTGCGAGAAAAAGAGGTTCTTGTTGCAAGCAGAATAAACTATTTGATGACAACCAAATTACATATAAATTGTTGCATAGCAGAGAAATATTGCTAATCATGGTATGTTTAATTTGAACCGAAAGAAATCCACTAACTATTTTCTGAATGATTGTTTCTAACCGAATAAGTTAATAAAGTCACAAATACAGTTAAAAACCCGTATTAAAAGTGTAGTTTTGCCTTTATGTCTGATTATGTTCTTGAACAATAATTGATGAACGGTTTTTCCAAGGGTCAAACCATACACTTGTAATAGCAACTTCAAATCTTCTCAGTAGGAGTATCCAACATTTAGTTCAAAACAAAATTGCTGATGGACATTGTATACAGAGTAAGCATAAAATTTTTCACTGTATACTCAAAGTCACTTCACGTAACCTTATGCAATGGTGTAGTCGTAAATTCTTGGGAAGTATAACGCAGAAGTTTAAAAACAAAAACAGCGTTTCATCAGTTCTATCAAGAAAATTATAATATTTTGTGCTTTTTAAAACAACTCTGCATTAAACATTTAACTGCTTGCGTTATACTTCATGCATCTCATCCTAGTGATATATGCACTGTTCTGCAGATCATCTTTTTGTCCCTCTTTTAAGTCTTTCGCATCCACTACAATGAAATTGGTATCCATTCGGTGATCTTTTTTGTCCACTTTCTTGTTTTCGTCCTGGCGACATGGCTTACCCATTTACCACTCATATTTTTCTGAGTTTTGTAAAAAGTTGAAGCCTTTGGTGGGTGATCCTAAACTTTCTTTTGCTCTTTCCATGCTTCTCTGTGCCACTGCCATTTTATGCCAGTTTCCATGTATTAACACCATATGCTATTGCCAGTGGAATAGCTCCAGCTATTGCTCTCTTCTGCAAATTTAGAGCATAGATTTTTCTCATTAGTCGACATAGTGCCCAAATCTTGGCCATCCTGTAGCTATTCTCCTGTCAATTTTTCTCATTCGTTTTCGGATATCATTAGTTGACTTGGGTAGCCATTTCATAGAACTCTTCTATAATCTGGCATTTTTTTCTTTTCTGCTTGTCTGGAAAGATACAGTTTTCCATTGATGCATTTATGCAATAAGGTAAACATGCATAACTCCCCTCCCCTTTACCGCTTCTTAGTTCAATAATTTCTTACTTGTATCTAACGCTTCTTAGTTCATCCTAACGTCTACTTACTCAACATTATTAAACTCTGCTGATTCGGCTTAACATTTTATAGCCTGAAGCGTTCATTTGTGTGTCTTCAGGATGGTAAGAATTTTGATGCCCACTTTTTTCCTCTTCATGCTGACTATTTTATTTCGATGTTTTTATATTATTATTCTTTTGTATTTTCCTGTGATCTTCTTCATTACCTGATCTATTTGCTCTTTTACGAACCCGTTTCTTAAAACCACTATGTCTCGTCAGTCAACCGCGCATGATCGAGAAAGCTTTGCGAATTAGACGATTGAGAATTGGATGCGTAGCAATGGGCCTATTGTGTAGTCTAACCAATAGGAAATTTAACTGTCTATTGTGGAGTCAAACCAACGAGAAATTTAAATGGCCAGCGAAATGCGTTGGGACGTAGTGCCTTTAAACCAGCTTAATTTTTTTTTTTGAAGGACATGTTTCAAAGAATACTCTCGTTTACAGAGTTTTTTCTCTGATAATCATTGAGAATGGTGTAACACAGTTTGATGTCTAATTCTTTTTGGAGATCTTACACGTGAAACTTTGTGTATCTGATTATCTTGTATAGCAGTTTCGAAAAGGTTGATTGTAGTACCATGGATCATCAGTGTCACCAGATCTCAATTTTGTGATTATGCCAAAATTGTCATAAAATCATGCTAGATTTACAAAAATTCTGCATATTTCAAATCAAGGCAATCATGCGTGAAAAAGAGGCTAACGCATGCACAGAATAGCGAATGTAGCTAAAATATGTTCGACAAAGAGAGTGTTAAACTTTAACTTTACAATGCAATGAAATCAACGCAATCAATTAATCATCAAATATGTATATTAATATGTATATGTCAAATAAATGGAGCCTATAATTTTTACTTACAGACAGATGTTATTAATGCACCTTGCTCCCTTGCACTGTTATGTTATGATAGAATGGCGTCATAATTTACTCAAATAATAATAGCCAATTTTAAAATTTTGCCAGAGTTATGCTAGATTCCAAATTATGCCATATTATGGTTAAAGCATAATATAACGCTATATCTGGTAACATTGCTTTTCATGAAGGAGGGTTTTTCTATGATCAATGGATCAATTCTTCTAGAAGTCCGAAATCATTCTGGTCTCTTTGGAATGCTTAGTAAGCTGTAGGTATTAGTCAAATATGGCCACTAGTAACCTTTTATTGGGTAATTCTAACCTCTGTTGGGGCGATATGAAGCCATCCCACTACCGCATGATTAGCAATAACAAATTAATATTCATAGTGAAATGAAACCAGTGAAATTCCTTTATATAAATTCAAGTTCAATACAAGGAAATCCAAGTTTAGAAAAAAGGTCCAGTCAGGGTCAAAGGGGTCCAAAGCCTAAATGTTGAAACATTTCCCTCAAATTGTTTTTTTTACAATAGCCCTCAAATGGTAGCATAAGGACGGAAGTTATATCCTTGGTAGCATCCATTTCTTGGTGCGAGCCAGGAAAAGATAAAATCTTGTTCATTGTCTATGATAAATTGCAAGCTACATTAAGCCGTTGTGTTATCATTTTCGAAACTGGGCTATTTGGTAGCCATTTGGAAAGATCCTAAATTCGACTGGACCTCCCTTTCAGGCCAGGCCTTATTAATGGAAGTGCCCCACCCCATGGGCTTCCGTAGCTTGCAGTAGTGTAATGTAACTTTCTATGAGCATAAAAAAATTAGCTCAAATTTTTTATATATAAAAACCTGTGGATAAGAACAAATACATTGAACCAAAGTCCATAAGTAAGACTGAGTTAGAAACATTTTGCCACAACTGGGGCTAGGGGAGAAGTAGAAGAAAACTTTTTACATTTCTGGCTCCTCCAGATTAGAATCGGTGATGCGGGCCCTGATCAATATCTGTTACAGATTTGGGCACTAAATCGTCTTAATTTTTTTATACGTTACACCGTCGCATCTCAATATACATATACAGATCTCAACAGTGTTAGTCATTCTAGGAAAACAAAATTCCATGATCACTTTGTTAGTTTACCTCTGAATGTGGGTGAACTATTTACTTTACCTTGGAAGCACGTTTAAAAATTCATTACCTAAGAAATTTAAGAAACATGTAAGAAATTTTTGATAGCAAATTGGCCAGAAAGTTTAAGAAACTGCCTACCAGCACCGGACCTTATTTTCCTATAAAAAAATACGTGTACATGCACTCAAGCAGATAATGTTAATCTAGTTTCTTAGCTGGCTTCTTTGAGGATCTGATTTGGTTTTTCATTACAATCGATTAATTCCACACACACCTTCTTACAGTTGCCATATAATTTCACTAGAACCCAAGTTTTTTCAAGCAAATGTAAAAAAGCTTTTATTAAAGGCTCTCGCGCAACCGACATGCTTTGCAACTACAATTCAAAATACTGGCTGATATCGTACTGCATGAAAATAAAAAACATAGTTAAGTTCTCAAGACAACTGTCGCTAAGCCGGTTGCGCAAGAGCCTTTAAGCATTTTTAACGGTATTCAAAAAGAATCTTTTCCAGTTTTGTGGCTCAATTGGTTTTTACCCTAAATGGGAGTCTTTATTCCAAAATTTCCGCCTGTAAGTTCTTGATATACTAGATTCCTATTAGTGGGTATTTGATGTGATTACGATCTGTCACGACTGGAGGCTTACGTCGAGTATTTTCCAAACGCCTAACCTCATGTCATTGAACGAGAGCGAGGAGAAAAAATGATACATTTTTCACTTGAAACGCGAAATCTGATTTTTTCGTTGTTGTGAACGGAAATAGCTATTTTTTTTAGGTAAAAAATGTTAATTTTTTCACGTGATTCATAATTCTGACCTCCAACCCTCTTTACATCTCTTATACCTTCTTGAAAGTTTCTGATTGGTACAACACATGTCGAGAACTCTCTCTCCACTGCTCGGTTATTCTTAAATTGCTTTTTTATTACCCTTACTTAGAACAATTAAATCATGACATCGTGAAGCTTCTTCATACAATTTTTTAGCAAATTAGTTGATTTCAGGTAGATTTTCAGCAAATTAGTTGAGTCATGCCCAGTAAAAGACATTAAGTTTGAAAAAAGATGCTGTTCCGCTTGCTCGGCTCAAAAAACTTAAAGGCAATCTGTGTCGTTGTGGATTGGTTAACGAGAACAATAGCTGGAACAATAGCCTAAACACAATTCCAGCGCTCCGCCATATTTTCGACAATGCGATAAATTAAAGGGGGACTGGGAGCAATATGAAATTCCTTTCTTCTTATAATCAATCTTCGTCGTGACAGATTGCCTTTAAAACTGAAGCTGAAATATGGCAATTTGATCATGAGAGAGCCCATAGATTACATTAACTGGGTGGATTTTTGATGGATTCAGCCATTTTCACTTTAGAGCTATTTCATAATGTTTTTCCATTGCATAGATCATTATGGCTTCTTCACCCAGTCATTTGTCACATGTTTAATATGTTCTTTTTACTGTATCCCTACATTGCATAGCGCTCATCTACAGCTCAAAATGAAGTTCTTATTATTCGCATTTACTTACGATCGAGCTTAAAAAATGCAGAAAACACGCAGCAAGTAAAGTACAACGTTATGTGACCATGTTACGTCTTTATGAGATTGTTGACTGGTAGTAAAATTAGGCAAATACACATCTTGGTTGCATGAGTAAAGAAACAGAAAAAGTGGCATATAAATGTCAAATATTTAATTTATTCCCGTGTTTCGGTACCATTTTTTGCCATGTTCCCTTTGTTCCCAAAAAACCCTGGGAGATCCTCATTATGGCGAAAATGGTAATTGCAAGTTTATAGCCTTGAAATAATGACTGTATGCAAGAGCAAATCAAATTATCTAGTGTCTTTGCTTGGTAAATAAGGACATGTATGTGATTTTCTTCACTTTGAGTAGTGAGACTAAGATTATCATCTTTTGCCATTAAAATCGTTTGCAGCCAATTCAGTGGTGACCTTCTGTTTTAATGCTGACCTGAGCGAGACATCGACATTCATGAAAGCGAGGCATGGACACTGATTGTGCATACACCAGACGACACCAGACGAATAGCTATTGGACAGAACATGCGATGGAAAATGCTGACATTATGAAGAACTTCTCAGAAGACTCTTGCGAGGTGATAGAACTATCTGGGCACTGTTTCATACATCCAGAGGAGGTTGCACCTAATGGCGGGGATGAGAGCTAAAAAGAAACGTAGACCCTGTGAATGAAACAAATCTGAAATGCAGACGTCGAAAATTGTCATGTTAGCTCCAGTGGTTAGTAAGTTATCATCTTAAAGTTTCATGGCTATTTAGATAGGGCCTTTTGAATTATACTTTTTAGGGAGTGTAGTTACCCCTCCAGCCCCAATGATCTTATTTCTTTAAGAAATTATTCTAATATATCTCTTTATTCATGCAAAGCAAGGCTTGACCCCCAGCCAAAGTGCAAAAGTGAAGAGATAGGTTGTTCACCATATATCTGAAGGAATGACGAGTTTCATTGCGGACGGTTGCTTTCCGCAGTAAATTTTATTATTGTCTACTCATGAGACATTTCTTGCTGAGTGAAATAAAATTCCATGAAAAATAGTCTCAGTTTTAATGTCTATATTGGGAACCAAATGCAAAAAGTTTCAAAACGAAACTTCATTTTAATATATAAATTCATACCCTCTTGGATATCTTTGTAGCTTTAGGACACACCCTTCAACTTTCTAAATGACGAGGTAAATACGGAAGAGAACTAACAAATGCTTTTTCTGCACATGGACCTTGCCATGTTTCTGCCTAAATAGTTACAAACAGGTTCATTGGTAAAACATAAATATTCAAACATAATTTTGGTGGTACAGAAGTGAAAAATGTCTAACAGTAAACAGTAAAGATTTTATAACATGCTCAACCTTTTTATCAACATTTTCCAGAGGATAAAATAAATTTTCCCTGATAAAGTATAGGTATAGAACGGTTTTGGAAATATTTGACATTTTTATGTTTATTTGGAGAGTAAACACAAAATATCACACGCTCTTCAAAAATAGGCTGCAAAACAGGCATTGATTTAAGGGTTATTTCAAATTCAAAAACTGACAGAGCGTACACTATTACGGGAGCATTTTTATTTTCTTTAAACAATTTGTTCCTACATCTGCTACTTAGGGCACTGGTCCTTATCAATCTTATTTTGTAAAAGAGTCTTTAACAAAATTCTTGCTCCAGATTTGAATAGAAATATTCAAAGAAAACGAGTGACATGGAATGAAATTTCTGACGAAGACAATATTTAGCTTTTTGGTTTTTCAATAATAGCGAGTCTGCCTGTGAACACAACTGAGTTAGATCAAACATCTTTAATGGGGCACCACTTGATCCATTAATCCTCTTTGAAAGATTTATTTTAATAATCTACATCAATGCAATGCTTTCGATGTTTGGTAGCTTTTTATCTATATAGACAAAAAATTTGCTACTCTACTGCAGCACAATGCCCCCCGTGTTAAATTAAAGGCTCCCTTAGAAATAAACGCCTTACTTTTGGAAACTTTGGATGATTAGCCCTGCTAATAGACGGGTAGCCTCTTAGGAGTTTAATACATCATTGTGTTACAGCAGCAATCTTTTGAGCTCAGCTAATGATGCCTATGTTATCGGGACAATCGTTTTTAAACATCACATGCTGCTGAATAAAAAAGCCGGTGAATTCGTCTTAAAGACCACAAATACGATGGTTCTGTGCAGAAGCAAATGAAGAACATCAAACATAGTAATGCTGTTTTTATGATGCGGCAAGAACAAGCAAAACATTGAACACATACACTCAGTTTGATTCAGTCTTGCAAAGTCGCCGTTCAGTAATTTCTCCTGTAAGTAGAGAGATTTTCACAGCACAACTGCTCTATAAATAACGTTGAATGTTGTTTTCCCATGAATTCATCATGTTTACCTGTGTTGCGAAACCAGGGAAGAATTGCGCAACCACAGGCTTCGGTTGAAACACCACCATTGTCATTGTAACAAGAAGGAAATTTCTTTGACCGAAAAGGTTATACAGAAGTTGTTTTGAATGATTGACCAAAGAACATGAAGCCAGTAAATTGGCAGATTTACCGTTTGGCAAATTTTCATTGCAACATAAGCGTCTGTTCTTTATGTCAAAGCATCATGGTAAAATTTTTAGTCAATTTGATTGCAAGCAAAAGTAAGTTTGCGAAGGTGAAACTTGAATTCTCTGACACAGCTTGTTGTCTTTGGTTTTTCAAAGTATGTTGTGATCTTGCCCAGCAGAAAGAAAAGTTATTGATACAGTCAATTATTTTAAAAATTCCGGGAAATTGTTCCTGAACTACAGTTTACTTAAACAAGGCTGTACCATTCAGTTTTTCCAAACAATATGATTAATCCCATTACAAGACTAAGTCTGGAAGTGTGACTTCTATGTTTTGCATCAGTAAGCAAGCATCGAGAATGAAATATTTCAAAAATGCTATTATTGTCCATATAGTTACTAAGAAAGATGAACAAATGCAGAGATAAACTATATTTTTGCTTTATTTTTATGCTTCCTCGTACAATAGGGTTATAGCCAAAAATTACGGTTATGGTTAGGGAAGCAGTCCTGTTGAAATTGTTTTGAGATCATCAGGTAGTTAATTTTTTTCAAAATGTGCAAGTTTGAAAACAAACTGAAAAATGCAGATTCATCAAAATTTTACCACATACCATTACATTTCATTGAAAACTCCCTAAATGGAGAAGATGCGTTGTTGTTTTAATTTGTCTATAACCATCTTTTATATCAACTACAGTTGTGTGATGATTGCATTAAGCGTGAAACGTGGAGGAGCAACTTAGGCCGTCCTGTTTTATATACAAAATCGCGTTATCTATAACCGTAAATCTTCGCTTGAGCCCAAATCTTCGAATCCCTTGATTTACAACAAGCCTCCAGCTTGATTTACAACTAGGCTTCCACCTTGAATAAATCTTGACAAAACGCCCCAGGCTCGATTGATTCCCCTTTGACCCCCCCCCCCCATAAAGCTGCAAGGTCCCAATGCAACAGACTCAAAGGGCCCGCGTATGAGTGTGTCAGCTACAGGTAAATATCATTCTCTAGGTTAATCATTAATAATCTCCATATTTTAATTCAATTAAATCTTGGTAGCAAAAATAACATTGATAACTTGCACCACGGAAAGTATTAACAGCGTTATCGGTATTCTGTGTATAATAATCTTGCCAGTATATTTTTCTACCATGCAGTTTAATAAGCCTAAATCATTCGAAAAATCTCCTTCCTTGAATAAACACTCATGCAGCCATTCATTTTTGCAAGTAACCCTGGGGTCCGATTGGAGGATTCAGGATGTTTATCAGTCTCGAAGAAATTGACCACTGGAACTTCACCTCTTTAACTTAAAAGCATTCATGCATTTTTCTTTTGTAGAACCCCTGGTTACCACACCCTTAGTATGACAAAGACACCACTTTAATACCCTCTAATGTTTACAAAGAGGAATACAAAACTGCAAAGATTTTTCTTGGTTAAACATTTGCTTAAGCATTTCTTCAAGCGTAAATAACTTTATTTTGGCTAGAAATTTATTATAATATAATTCATCAGAAAGAAAAACATCACAATTGGATGCAACACAACTCAACACAACACAACACAACACAACACAACACAACACAACACAACACAACACAACACAATACAACACAATACAACACAACACAATACAACACAATACAATACAATGACATATAACTTCTCTTGAAAAATGACCTCACTTAGATTTTAGTTCTGACTCTTCACTTTCGAGTCACCGTTAAGTAACTATCATAAAATACTTTACAATATGGGTGTAATATAAGTCACATCCTTATTATAAGGGTACTTATTATCTGGGGCTGCCTGGTTTCACGACTTTAGGCAATGCTATTCTTCTATTAATCAGGTCAACTCTGTTTCTTGAAGTCAGAATTTTTTCTTTTGAAGCTTCGAGGTGATTTATTTCTCAACTTTTAATCCAATAAGAAGATATTCTTTCTTTATTTCATTGCAGGGGATGTTGTTTGTTTCTAAATACTTAGCGATTATGATCCAATTTAAGTTATTTAGATTTTACCTGCCTTCAATGGAGACCATTATTGGAAAAGCCCTCGTAAAATGCAGAATGCCGTGTAGGTCATATACCTCGCTGGAAGAGTTGACACCAGAACATTTACCATTAAAGGGCTGTCCATGCCAAAAGGAGAATGATCATGTGAAACAGTCTTCTCCAGAAATGATTAACTCTGCTTTGCTCCGTCAAAGAAGGTATCATTAGGCTATTGGGCGCAACCAACGGGGCTATGCCAGAGGTGTAGAGCCCCTTATTGATGCAAAAAGTTGGCAAATTTCTACTTTTGCTATTGTTTTTCTCAACATTTTGTCCAAAAGCCACGCTTGTTATCTTCTTAGCACTACACCACTGGGCAATGCCCCTATCTAGCCCCCATTTTGAAATCACAGTTGTTAAATGGTTTCATCTACCAGTTTCTTCTGAAGATGTTCCAATGACGTCCATGGTGTTCTTTGAGGCAAAAGTTTTGGAAACGTTTTCGAAAGTTTCTTGAAAGGTTGCGTATGTCGATATTTTTGTCGAAGTTTCGCTGGGCTAGTGGGTGGAGATTGGCTTTTCTAAAAGTTCCTCAAGGGTTAAAGAAGGCATCAAAAAGATGAATTGTGAATGTTTTTGCATTTTAAAAAAATTTAGTGAATGCTAAGTAATCAGGGATAGTAACTGAGCATCTGTTCAAATAACTCATTTTGAATAATACTGCATAAGATGTAAAAGATGAGGGGCTACTTTGTCATATCATTCTGCTTCTGTCTGCAAGTTTTCGGGATCCTGCTATTTGCCTCTTTAAAAATAGTTACAACTGAAAAAGTTTTCTGGGTGAGTCTCCGACATGTTTGAAACGCATCATCCTTAAAGACGAATTTGTCGAATGCAATTGAATCCCGTAGAATAAATGCAAATTTTATTTCAGAGTTCGTGTAAAGTCATTTCATTATTCGGAAAAGAATCCTTTTTCCAACATTCTGTATTCCACTGTTTAGAGATGACAGCCTCCGGAAAGACCATTTGCTTCGATCTATTCGAATCAATTAGTAAAGTACATGTCTTTCCCTTTAAATCTACCTTTGGCTGTCCTACATGCAGATGGATATTCAGTCCAAATGTTTAGATGTTCACGTTGCATCACCATTGTTATGGAGAAGTGTATTAATTTCCAGAATGTTCGAAAAGAATCCGGTTTCTGGATGCTTCCAACTTGCAGGTCAGGCCTATGTGGCTATAACTTATGTAGAATTATTCCAATAGAGTTTCTGTTGAACATTTTGCAATGTTGTGTCCCTTTATAGGTCGCCAGAGAAGCTTCTCAGCACCTTCCAAAATGATGAAAATGACACCCCAGATGAAGGAGGAGTACCTCGAAAAAGGAAAGATGGTAAGTGTCTCTGCCGTTTTTCAAATTTAGCAACGTAATTAATTATATCCTTACTTTTCATTGGACATGAATGCCGCAGAAGGATAAAATCGAATGCACGTTTTCAAATTAGTTTAATGAATGAACCGCCCACCAGACACCCTCGAACCGCCCACCAAACACCCTCGAACCGCCCACCAAACACCCTCGAACCGCCCACCAACCACCCTCGAACCGCCCACCAACCACCCTCGAATCACCCTCCAACCAACCATCCTCCAACCAATCACCCTTCAACCAACTACCCTCAAATCAAAACCATGTTCTGATCAGTGCGCATATGTATTAAAGGTAATGATTATCACGCATGTTATTTGTCCATAATATGACGCAGTCATAATAAAAGCCGCTTTTCTTCGCCTGTGCAACAAATAAGTAGCAATGTGACTGTTTCTGTGTTCATATCGATCTAGGGCGTAATACCCTTGTTTGGGTCGGAAAAGGAAGATAAAGGCTTTCATAGTGATGGGTAAAATTCCAAATGAAATATATTGGTAGCACTGACGCCCGTACAAGAAAAAGCTACGCCCATGTTTCAGTAAAATTTACTTTCTATAAAAAAGGATATTAGGATAAATTAAAATAATCTCAGGCAACTAGTGATAGAAACATAGAACACAGTACATGACTTAAAGTCCAGTATTCATGAGATGAAATATTTTAGGTTTATACGGAACCAATAACGACGTAATGACGTAATAAACGGACGTTATTAATTGTTGAACTCTTTACCATTGGCCAGACATTTGATATGCACAGAGGAAAGAGTCTGGAAAAATAAACATATCAATAAGCGAGGCTCGTTTTAGCTTGCTTCACGCCCCATGTGACGCAGGCTAGGTTCGTTTAAAAGTCGCCTTAGTGAATCAGACCCTGGAGCGTAGCCTTGTCAGTTTTTGTTTATACAACGATGTATGTTTATCCTCTCTTGACAACAAGGTCCATGTCAAATGTGGTATGAGATCTATTCAAAACGTCAAGGAAAAGAAGCTTGAAGTTCCCTCAAATGAAATATGGAACTTAGTTTTTGGGAATATTTTTTCTCTATTGATCTTAGCTATGGTTTATGTTACATTATCGTCATTGCTTAGTCATTTCAGGCTACAGCAGGGCAAGTCGCCTTTCCTCATTTTTAAGCAATCGATCTCTGTTTTCAGCCACAGACTTTTGCTGTTTCTCCCGCGTTTGTTGAATTTATTAAAGAGATTGTGAAAGAAGCTCTTAGTTTACAATAATTATGACGCAGTTAAATTTATGAGGGTTTTTGCCATTAAAAATCTACTCAAAACAAAACCTTTTGATCTTCAAGATTAAACTTCCCTTAGGCTTTTTCTGCAAGGTTTGATCTTTTGTGCCTAAGTGTCTGTGTCTGGCTGCTGGAATTATTAGGAATTATTAGGAATTATATAAACACAAATCCCTCGTTAAGGTCTCCAATTGCTAACAAATATACGATGGAATCAGATTAATGGTTTTTTACAGGCTAGAAAAGCTGAATAATTTTAAGGGTTAACTTGAATCGTTTCAAAAGCCGTTAACTCTTGATGTCAAAAATCATCATCCAAATAAAGGGTGTTTTTACCATGAATATTTACTAAAAAAGTCTTTACCATGAATTTGACCAAAATTACTTGCTCTTATTTCGCTTCTATTGTAAAAACTAATATTTGTCTCTTTTCAGACTAAATTTCTATCAAATTCTCTACATGTTCTCAACTCAAAAACATAAATAAACTCCTCTATATAAACTCTAAAGCAATGACGGCGCCAAGGGGCGATATGGGGGGTACTCCCCCCCATTTTTCTGAAAACATGGTCTACATATTTCTTCTAAATACAGATTAAAATGCGCTGGGTAGAGGTAGATCAAATTTCGCGAGGAAAGTTGACCTGGTACAAGCACTGAGGCGAGGCAAAAGGGACGTGGTCTCACTGGCCACGTCGCGTCCATTACCATCCCACTCTGTAATAGCTAGCGCCGCCACTGCAAGAATGCTGATGTATCGCGATAAGTTTTATGCCAAGTGGACAAGATACTCGAGAATGTAGCTTATTGTGAGTTTTGGATTGGGAGCCTGGGTTTCGGGATTTAAGTTTAGGATGTGACATCACCAAGAGAAATTGCTTCTCGGATAACCTCGATTAAGTTAGATGTTTTCGTCAACGTCTAGGCAGTGTTAGAAAGCCTCAAAGACATCACTACACTCACATTAACAGACTGTATTTTCATAAGCCAAATCAGGTATATTTTAGGCTTCCCTATGCAAAACATTATATATCCTTAGATTAGCAAAAGGTGCCATTATACGAAGCTAAGATAAGCACCTTAGCTAAGCAAAAGAATTATGCTTTTTTCAAAAAACATGTGAATGCATGTTGTTAGTCAAAAATGCTATGCCCAATATTTGTGAACTCTCACGCATACACATGCTCGCAATAGGGTACCTTTAAAAATTCAGCTTCATTAAAAAGAATCGCGTTCATAATTCATACTTCCATCAAAGTTTCCTTTTGAGTTCTCATTGGTAACACAGAAAGTTTATGTCAGGGCAGAATTTACAGAAACTCTCGTCTCTATGGTACTATGCTCGATACTAGCATCGAGTCTTTTATTTTTATCGTTGTTTTCTGTGCTAAAGTTTCCTAAAGGTTTTTTTTAAATATCTAGCAACTTTTTAGCCTCCAAAAACGTAACAATCTTTTGGTGGTACAAAACTTGTAAATGGCTTTGAAAAAAAGCAAACATTTAGTAAACTAAAGCTTTTCGTCTGACACTCTTCAGAGTTTAAAACGTCAGAACATAGATCGTTTTAAACCTATTTCAATCCACAACTGGGTATATATATTTCTTAGCGTAGAGTTTTCGATCTATGTTCTGACGTTTTAAACTCTGAAGAGTGTCAGACGAAAAGCTTTAGTTTATTAAATATTTGCTTTTTTCAAAGCCATTTAAAAAGCGTAACATTAAATACGCTCTTTTTATAGAAGGACACGTAGATTGAAGTTCAGATTGGATACTTAAGACTAGTAAATTTGCCAACAAGTTCGAAAAAACCACCGAAAAAGCATCCATAGAAGACAAAAAATTACTCGTCTTTTGGCGAACTTTTTTAAAGGTTTTTCTCAACATTGTTCCCATCCTCAAGAAAGGTTTTTTGAGCAGTTTCTTGAGATTGAGGGTGATCAGCAGTATTAAGGTTTTTAAATTGTTGGAGAATCACTTATCAGAGGGCCCGGGTTTTGAAGACGGTTTTCATAGAAGTCTTTTAACTCTGAAATCAACAAAAAAAATCAAGAAACTCAGTTCTTATCACGAGCTAAGTCTCTTGTATAAAGACGAGGGTAGTCTTTATATAATCCCGTTCAGCAATTTCATCCGAACAATTGTTGATTTGCTGAATTCAGTTTTTGGCAAAATGTTGGGTCATACCTCCCCTCCATTAAAGAGTTTTATTGTGTAAAAGAAAAGTTCTAGAGCCTTATTCTAACTTCAACAAACAAAAATTTCTGTAAGAAAGCGTTTATTTGATTGAACGGACACATAGGAATTATCAAGAACAGGTGTCACATGCTTGGATCCATCTTCGAGACAAACATATTTTGGTTTCGCACGGTATGTAATTTAGATCGATTGTCAATTCAAATCTCTGTCTGCTTTGCTACGCAAATCATTAAAAATTCCAATGCTTAAGTTAAAATTATAATTCTGAGAAGGCAATTAGATAGTCTGTACACACCCACTTGCACACATTTGGTTTGTTTCCCAGGCTAGCGAAGCTTTGCTTACGAAATAAGTCTAATTCACCTGCCGAAGCTTCCCAAAGGATAACGGGAATGGATGTTCTCTTTCGCATCTTCCCTCTTTAGTCCATACTTTATATGAATGTCCAACGCGCAGGTACCAACGGTAAATCCAGATGTTTCTTCTATTGGGGGCGCAAGCTCCTGCAGAGTGCGAAGATAATGGGCGTAGTCCACGAGACTACCCTAGTTGTCTCCTTCCACTACTTTATGCCAGGTATATTTTTCTTCTTAAAAAGAAAAACCAACTAGGTCAGTCTTAAAAAGATGTGATCCATCCCTAGCCAATGTTTTTGTATCAGAAGAGTTATGTGGACCATGCATTGACATAAGTGAATAGGGTCAAGTACCCACCATAACAACCCTATGCGCCGCAACTGGCTAATACTCTTTCAAATGATTCTCAAAACAGCAACTTTTTAGCAAGCATCCAGCCTTTCACCACCAGTATTTTATGTTGACGATCTGAACCAGATTTGTCGTAGTTTTTTACATTCCGTGGTTTTTGATCTTTTGCTGTTCAGAAGTCGAAATATGAAAGATTTGTGTGACATCATGAGTTTCGAAGTTTTGAAGAGTTCGATATAGGAGTCATTTCGAAGGGTGTCTGTTCTAATTGTTGTGTTATCAATTTTTATACTGCCGGCCCCAATCTTTTAGACGAAGAGTACACTCATTTTTTTTATAAGAAACAAAGGTCTATGTTGAGAACTTCAGTTTCTTAATCTTCTGGATATTTCAATACTCTTAAGAGTTTCTTAATTATGATGTCACGAAGGATGCTATGAAATGTTCGTGACCTTTTTTATCCCGTCAAGAGATTCGCTTTCGTTCCGATGCTGTATTTAGATGTGGGAAGTATATTTTTATCTCTTGTGTCTTAAGTTCTAGGCCAATAGGGCAATCTTGTTCTTGGATTTTACAAAATTTCGTTGTTTTCAGTTTTATCACGATCTGATATTTTTTTAATTTTTTTGCTTTGAGTACTGAAGTTTCTTAATTTTTCCTGACTGTCCAGTACTCGTTTCTTATAGCCAGTTTCTTATAAAAAATGAACGTATGCATAATAATAATCATTGGTTCAATGCGGATGGTCTTTTGCTCCAAGACACACACACAATAGACTTGGTTGTCTCCCCAAGAAAGCCTATGACTGTTTTACGTTGCCTGGTATCTTAATTTTCAGCTGATCCTGATCGTTAAGGTCTTTCTGGCGATTAGCAGACTTTCCGGGGATTCCGTACATATAATAAACCAAACTTCTACGTCATGTAAAGTGTTATTTATGACTTCATTACAACATTTCATTTTCATGGTGTTTGATCATTTCATACGCCAATTGCGCTATTTTCTTTTCCTGCACTTATTTTTGAGGCAAACTATTCGCTTTTGTCTGGATTAAGGCTTCCCTTGATAGCGAAAGTTCAGCTCTCAAAGAAAATACCCTGCAAATGTTTGTTGGTAATATTCCCCCGACTGCATCATTACTGGCATTATTTGGAGCCAGAAGCCATGTAAGTGCAAGTTTTCTGATAGTTGAATATTGTGTCTATTATCGAAGGATTAACCGAGCTTAAAGACTGGATCCAAACTTGTTTTGACTAGTGGTACATCAAATTGTTTCTAAATTTGAATAAAATCCTAGCAAAGGGGGATTTGCTATGGGTGATTACTTTCGTCGTTTTGTCTCCAACATCGGTGTCTGTTGAGTATTGAGTGAATGAAAAGCTTTTAGCAATCAATTTTCTTTCAAATGCATGATTCCATTTTAAAAGCACACAAGGCAACAAAGATTGCTCAAAGTAACACAAATAAAACATTGTATATAATCCTAATCGGCTTTACTTAACAGTAAACTTCAAAGATTCTGAATTTCCGTGCAGAACATATATTTTAATTGGTGAAATAAATTGTCTGTGTTAGCATTCGCCAACGAAAGATTCATCAATAGCGTCAGTCTTACCTCAAATGACAGTAACGATAAAGCAAAATCTGCGTGTATGACAAAGGAAGATATAAGAAGGGGATGATGAGCGGAAGATAAGGGGAAGGTGGGAAGCTGGGCTTGTGAAGTTTGACTTGAGAAAATAAAAGTTTCGAGGGTGAGATCTGATCAGATAAAATCATGTGGTCGAGAATAAGCGGGGGTTGACGAAATGAAAAACCCCCAGTTCCTTAATAAACTCCTACGCTTATTTTCAAAAATTTAACGAATCCCCCAACTCTTCTAAGGATGCCTCCGCTTATTATTTTATGCTCATGGTCCTCGAAGGCTGACCAGAAGAATATTTTTGTTGTAAATCTTCTAATCTATCGAATTATCCAGATTTTTTTATTGTTAGTCGATATTCTTCCTTGTATTTTAAATCTTTATCCAATAAAGAATTTCATTTCGACATTATCCTAGGTTTTCCTACCCCCTCATTTTTTCCAACCTCGATTCGCTAACCCTAACCCACACCCTAATCTTAAGCCAACCTTAACCCTAACCAAGCCCTAACCCTAACTCTACCCCCACGTTTTTTCAAATCCTCATCCGCTATTCAATTATCCCCTTTTTCGACCCTCCATCTATTGGCTACCTAAGAGCATGTCGATTTGAAAGCTCGATTGAATGAAATCTGCACGCAGGCTAATTCTTTGTATGCTGAAAAAACTTTCAATTTCTAAAAGGTATGCTTCGGTTACGCCACAGAAGGTGAACACGTACCGTTGATTTACCTTATAACCTAGAGGTGTTTACCGAATTCCAATTTCCTTTCATTATAATGTTATAATAATTATGAATTAGGACTTAATTGGCCAATAAAGATACGGTTCATATCAGTTTATTGCGCAAAGAGTTTGGACTGCAAATTCTATACTGTCGTTTTGTAAGATAGCAATCTCCAGATTAGTTGATAAGGCTGGGTTTTTTGAGAAGATTTTTTTTGTTTTGGCGTTTGTTATTTGCAAGTTTTATTTTCTGTAATTTGAGATTCGGTTTTGCAATTTCTTGTAGGATGATAACCTACACACAGATTAGCCATCAAGAAGTAGGTAAGATCGATAAGATAACTCCATAGAAAGGATAGAATTAACTCCTGCTTTTCACTGTCATTAATGGTTGTTATTCTTAAAAATGACTTGACCCTAAGCGACTTTAAAATCATCATCTGCTCATGCATACATGAATTATTAATTGGTTTAATGATCAGCGACTCAGATGCCTTATATGCACGAGAAGCAGGAATTGCCTTCAATTGACACAGCAAATATTGTATACACGTGAAAGAATTTAGCAACAGACTTTGCTATATTAATCTAGTAAAGGAAAGCATTGGTCCGTAAACTGACCGATAAGTCGAAATAACCGTCCAGACCTTTCTTCAAACTCATTTTCAACACCATCAAAATGTCAACAAAAAGAAAAAGCGGATTTCAGACGGTCAGGTTTTCACTAAAATGGGAACAGAATTATGCAGTTAGGAAGTTCGAATCGGTAAGTTTCGTGGTTCATAGCACTCTTTGCATCGATAGCAAAGGCTCAATCTAAGAACTTCATTTTCTGTGTACGAAGCGCCATTTATGAGCAATGCCACGTGAATTGTCGAAAATTGATTTTGGTTTGTATATAGTAATAATAAACTTCCACTACATCTTGAGAAAGTTGCATCTTGAGAAATTACAAGGAACGTATTGAAGCAGACTTTCTATTACAATATCATCAGGCATTTAGAGAAAAGATATTGTTGCGGAAATAATAATGTTCAAAGTTCAATCTACGAGAAGCTATTAAAATATAGCTACGTTTTGGTTTTTAAAAAACACATGGTGAATAAGGATTGCAAAAATAAATCAGAATCAATACAGTGACAACAAAATATTAAGATGTTTCATGATTTAACATGACCAAAAATAAATGGTTCAAAAACTAACTCCCGCTATCGTATTATTTACACATATTTTAAGCTGGGGAAAATTGTGTTATTTATAGATTGGAGATCTATTCGGAAGGGTTTTAAAGATCGACTATTAGATGTGAAATACTAAGATGAAACGTGACAAGCAACAAAGTAAAATAACTTTGAATCGTGTCTTTGATTCTATCAATTATTGTTATGATTGAATTCTCTTTGTTAGTTGTTATAGTATTTCTGTTGAAAATAAATGTTAAGTCAACTTTTGTTTTCATGGTTACCCAGCTCTTTCTACTTTTGAATATATATCATTCCGCAACAAAACATGCTTTGAAAATATGTCTTGCAACAGTCGAACAATAAAAGCGTAATCCAAAGCTAAAATTTGCAATCTCAAAAAGGATTGAGATTAAAGGGTGAATCATTGCCATCATCTGGAGACACTGGTTATTGCCATGGTACGGATTCTTGAGGGCTACTGTGGCAAAGGTTTTATGGCCAGTACATAATTGAAGAATTTGTTGGATTTTTAAAACTGGACCTTGCTAGTCCTACAATGCCTGCCAAAAGTACTTGGAACACCCAGCAATTTACGCTGCATTTGATATCTTTCATTCTTTTTATGGAAAAGATTGCTACTTCCTCCCCCTTCCCCCTAAAACAATGTCGATGATTTAGAGAAATATCATAAAAGAAGCGCAAAAGAAAGTGCTTCCTAAAATCCTAACCCGTTTGATAGTAAACCAACATTGTTCTGTAGGGGAGAGGGGCATTGTAGGTCTGGTGAATTCGCTTGAATGTCCTCACCTAACTCAAAAAGATCTTTCCTTGCCTTTGATGTGCCGTGAAAAAATAAGCTATCACACCCAATTCATATCTCTAGTTAAAAACAATGATCTTTTGCATGTCCGATATGATGGGATATGATTGGCACAAAATTGATAGATACCAAAGCGATGAGAAACCTTAATATGTAACATATAGCCAGCAAATAGTTGTTTCAAGTACTTGTTACTGTATATTGGATCCTTGACAATTAAATAACAAAAAACTTTGCGGGAAATTCAACTTGATTTTAAACTCTCTCTTGGCATTTTAGGAAGCAAAATTTAGTGCTCTTAATATTCTACCTCAATTTACAATTTTTTTAAAAATCTGGGACCAGCGCTCATGTTTTGGCCGTTTGAAAATGCCTTGGGTCGTGTAAATTTTGCGTTTACTTCACTGTAAGATTAGCAAAATTGACAAAGAATGCCTGCAAAAAGCTGCTAAAAATCCTTTTTCAAAAATTGAAATGAAAGGCATTCAGATGGCTTTGAAAACCGTCCCGTAGATTTTATCAGAAAGAAATAGTGCTGAATTCGTAGTCTTAAGAGCTGCGCCAAAAAGATAAGGGACAGGGGGCCATGGCCTCACATAATTTGGTAGGACACATTGCCTGCCAATTTTAAAGTTCAGAGCGCGGACTTCGAGTTCGTGCACCATTTTATTGTCCTGCGTGGTTTGGAAAATACGACTGTCCTCATCTGGCCTACTGTTGTTGTCTCGCCTGTTATTTGTTTTACATCAGCCATTATATCAGCCATTTTATATTAACCTCCGGCCCACGGGCCAACTCCGTCCCGCAACAAGATTTCTTCCGGCCAGCCGAATGCTTTTGCTCAAAAACATTTCCTTTGCAAGACCCTTCTTTTTTTCATGTCAACATCTGAATGATAAAACCTTGGAACTTAGTTATAAAAACCTTGTAATAAGAGTATTGCCTTGCATTTTCTTCCCTTAAATTCTAGTTAGATCAAGTTTCTGGCCATCCTTGGATTAGTAAAATCTAAAATTTTTCATGCCGCCAACCATGGTGACGGCCTAAACTAACTACATCCAAAATCATCCCCTTTGCCCTCTCCTTAAAATACTCTTCACAGTCCTTGGATCTGACCTTCAAGTCGACCTTACAAGAGTCTAACAAAGATTAGCGGCCCAACTCCAAAATTGAACAGTGGGGGCAAACAACGAACTTCTAACTCAATCTGGTACAAGAAACGTAAAGTTGCACAATTTTATGTGAACTATTGTTTGTTTTGTATTCTATGCTACAGTTTGAGGCCTGTAGCAACACCTCCCACCCAGGAAGTTGTCCCTGGCTTTGAGCCTGTGAATCCACCGTGAAGTGCACATTGGGCCAATCCCTCCAGCATTCAGCCAGGCCATATCATACACCTTCCAAAAACCTATTTCACCCTGAATAGATTTTATGAATACAGAATCTAGCACGAAATAATAGGCCTGCCTATTTTATCTCCAATTTTAGCTTGCTATAAGACCTGAATTTTATTTTGAGCAGCTTTTTTCAACACAAGGTATGTAAAAGTTGATAACTTAGTGGCCCCAGAAGAAAATCTACATGATTTTTCTGGCACGGCACTCGTAATACTTGAGAACCCCTGTTTTGTACGCAAGCCATCGAGTATCGTTTGTTTCTTTTCAAGAGCCTCGTGTCTGATGTGTGAGTCTCGCGTTTCTATTGCTTTTGGTGCTAGATGCCAACCTGTTTTAGTTGCATTTAAAATGTTGATTTTTGTGAGCCTACTGGCAGTTGAAATTGAGTCAAAATTTTATGTTACTCCGCCAAATTTTTTGAAATTTTGAAATAAAATTGGTGGAATAAAGACCTTTACCTTTTCTTTATGTTGCTAAGGATGAAATTTCAGTTCCAGACCCCTCATTACGACGAGAAGGCTTTACTTTGTCTCATCATCGCGTGTAAAATATGCTTCATCAATGGGATTGAAATTTGATTTGATTTATTTGATTTGATTTATTTATTTATTATTCAAATTCTACTACAATAATAATTGTTAACAAAATACTGATGATAATAACTTTGAAAAATAAAAAATAAAAAGAAATCTGCCATTGCTAAGCTAATATTTTCAAAAGGTCTTTTGCAAACATTGTCACAATTTCCTTTTGCAACACAGAGCTGTATCTTGCTTGTACAAAGCATCTTTCTTTATGTCAGCTTATTTTGAGGCCCCTTTTTTCAAGTCTGCCTCGACTCCCTGTGGTACGAGGCCCTAAAGTGGAAGCTTTGGGTCGAGCAATGAAGACTTTCAGTAGGCTTCCATTGAAGGGTTGTAGATAATTCTATGTTTAAAGGGAGTTTCTAGGTCTCATTTTGCGAACATGTAGGTGAGCTATCCTTCTTTTGACAAAGTTTGATAATTTGCCGACTAAGCATCCCATGAATGGCAATTAATCTCCTTGTTTTTGCAATAGAAATTTCTTGCAAAACAAATGTCACACACCACTAACACCCGACCCCCCCCCTCTCAAAGTGATGGCTCTGCTCGACTGTCATGAGTGCGCTTGGCAACTTAAAGAAATGTGTCCTAAATTTTTTTTCCTTGCTGCTTGCTGCTTGCTGCTTGCTGCTGATAGACCTCATATAAACTTCTTATTGAATCATTGGACAAAAGAAACAGTTTCATTTATAAAACTGACACACCTCCAATCATTTTTAGATCGGTCTCTGTGACTCTTTGCTCAGTCTTTTTTTCTTCGCTTTCTAACGATGGTTAGCAGCTGCTTCTTTTTTAGCTTTTTTCCTTTGGCCAAAAATCGTTATATTGTGTTGAGGAGATCTCAAAGCGTGAACTAAATATTTCAACATATGGCAGAGCCATTGTTTTTTTGCATGTGCCATCTTTCTCTTGAGACATTCGACAGGGGATTTACTATTAAATCGAACAAAGTATCTAACAAAGATTTTAATTGGAGTACTCGAAGCATCGGCGATCATTGCAAGCCTTTTAGAATGCATTTTTTTCTAAAAAGATTTTCATTCAAATTCAAATTTTGTGCTTCTCTTCTGAATTGTGGTTCTTATTCTTTTACTTGACGTCGTAAGAGGAGCAAGGCGTGCTTGGAGTTTCGGTATAGGGTCATTTTGATGACGTCATGAAAACTCTTAATAGCAGTTACACTTTATCCACGAATCTGCTTTTCCTCATATTTCTAATACAACAGCAGATATCACGTATTCAAATTACGGAATGGAAGTCTATTCCATTCACCTGACACGCCTACACTATCTTTTCTAGTTAGCGCTTGTTGCGTAATTATAACGTTTGGCTATTGATTTTTAGGTTATTTGATTGTTTGATTGTTTGCTTGGATTTTTGATTATTTGTTACCTGTTTGATTTCTTGCTTGCTTGTTTGGTCGATTGATTGTTTGCTTGTTTGTTTTTCCTTTTCTGTTTGCTTGTATGTTTGGTCGTTTGGTTGTTTGCTTGATTGTTTGATTGCTTGCTTCCTTGTTTGATCATGTGATTGTTTGCTTGTTCGCTTACTTGTTTGTTTGCTTGTTTGATTGTTCGCTTGCTTGTTTGATTGTTTGCTTGCTTGTTTGATTGTTTGCTTGCTTGTTTGATTGTTCGCTAGCCTGTTTGAGTGTTTGCTAGCCTGTTTGAGTGTTTGCTGGCCTGTTTGAGTGTTTGCTTGCTTGGGAGCTTGTTGGGATGTTTGCTTGTTTGTTTGATTGTTTCTTCGTTGCAAAACTATTTGATTGAATCGTTGCTGATTTCCTGTTTTTTGTCCTTCAACTTCTTCTGTACTTTCAGTTAATTTGCACGATTTAAAAAAATATGTATAACGTATTTATACATCTGAAATATATTTTGCAACAAGTCGGTCAATGTTAGATTATAATAGCACCAGGAAGGTATGGATATAATTCTGAAAGATCGAATAAATGATAAAACGAATTGATTAATTGATAAATAAATAAATAAATAATAAATAAAAATCACATGAACGAATAGATGAATGGATGATTGAATAAATAGATGAATGAATGAATTTGTTAGCGAACTGACGATTAAATGAATGATTTTTTGATATATAAATGGACGAATAGATAATTAATGAGTTAAGGTTGTATTATGAACAAATCACAGAAAATGTCTTGGAAGGAATCATGTTATATCGTTTTAGCCGTAGCAAGTTGTGCTTTCTTAAATTAATTTCGAAGAATATCGAATTATCTTAGTAATATATATTATAATCAAGCTGTTAAGGTGTCACAGTTGCAGTGAGAAATAAGCAAAATTGATAGCCCTGGCTCGGTTAAGGAGGGATTAGAAGGATTCTGCGTCGGCTTTATGGACAGCCTTGCAGTAATATCAGTCTTCGAATAGTATAGTTCTGTCATATTTTGTTGGTAAATGATCTGGAAATTGCATAAATGTGGTAGCTTATATACACCGAGGCTATTTTTGTACGTTAAGGTTTTGCTTATCCTTGTTCCGTGCTGCAATATTAAAGTAGTTTTCATCTTTATTGGAAATAGTGGTTGTTTGAATGACCAATTGAAAACCACCTTATACTGAGAATTCACCATGGCTCAACGCAATAACGACAGATGTCATGTTAGGCTAACTAAAACAGAATTACAACTAACTATAACCTGTTCATCAAAACATTCCTATCTGTCTTAGTTTTATCTTATCGTTCCGTTATTAATGTTAATTGAAGCGTATATTAGCTTCGAGAAATTCAAAGCATACATATAGATTTGAATCGTCAATTAGTTTTGTTTAATTTAATAGCTATTTTCTGATAATATATTGACAGTTGAGGAATGGTAGATAGACGTATGGGATAATGGCCTTTGAAATTGAATGATAATCCCTCAGAGAAACATTGTGGAAAGATCCAGCAGGTAAAATAGGTTTTCGCCAAAGACGTTCATGAAAAAGGGTAGGAAAGATTTTCGAACTGGTAGCTCAACTGGAAAATTCCTCTGATTATTGAAAGCCCAGTTGATTAAGTATTACTTTGACAATCGGCAAAACACATTATTTACCAGTTCGTTCTATTCTGTTAAAGCACAGCAATTGTTGCATTAAGCATAATTTGAAAGATTTTGAATTATTAACTGTTGATAAATATACGATGGAGAAAAGCACACAGACTTGCTGCTGAAACTAGATGTTTGTCTCCTGGTTTAGTGAATTCTTGCCATAATTCGAGTAGACAGGTACCATATAGGATTGAATTGAGATTGTTCTAGATTTAAGGTGGACACGGGAGTGCACACGTTGGCCAAATGACAGTATAATTCGAATTGAAAACGATGTACCAGGCTCATTAAAGATGCATAGGATGATTATTCTTTCGAATTATCATAGACAGCTACGAAGCTATTAACGATTCAGCTCGAATATGCTCTAGAAGAAGTTTCGAAGCGAAGGGTAAGCAGCAATATGATGAGGTTAACGAGTTTTTCCGATTGGATAAGGGTGAAATTTCATCGTAAATCGCCGATTTCTAGTTTTCCGGATGCAAAATCAAGAACGAAGGATAGAGAAACACATGTAAGGGACCTTAAATCATTTAACTATCATTTAATCTATGATATACGTGACAATAATGCGCTTCAAGAATGGGTTTTGAAAAGCGGAGAATCAAACTTTAAGTGGACATTTCTTCTCATCGGATTGTTTTTTTTCGTATCAACTAGTAAATGTAAATTAGAAATGTGAATCAACGGCAAATAAGTTTGATTTTTGATATAACCAAATTTTAGATTGGTAGAATGGTCATTTATTTTCTTTTCTGTAACAACTGTAAATGTTTTCTGGGAATACCTTTCTTCATATTATTTATACAACTAGGCAACCAAACCATCTCTTTAACGATATTTACGATATTCTAAGGAGGGCTAAATATTTTCCTTGACGCTTTCTTGAGTGGGATTTTATTTATATATTTTTGTTCTGTATCAACAGAATGATGTATTTTTACTTCTCACATAACTTTAATTTGAATATTTCATATTTTCATTACTAACAGATGATATTCATTTGCCAGATAGCGATGCGCTTTTTAAACATCTGCTTCGAGTCCCCTTGAACTATTCAGCGTCGCCGACTTTTTCAATTCAAACATATGCTAGCTAAGCAGGTACCCTCATCCGTAGATGGCGATCGCTTGCCAAGAAGCTCGCGTATCATTTCAATCATTTTTAAAAATTCAAGAATAAATGATTTTGTCCTAATCAAAGACACATGTTCAGAGCTGGTTGTTAACATTAAGTAGTGGGTGCATAGCTGTTTATGTGTCATTTGCTGCGGGAGACATCCAGGGATGGAGTCAAGTTTGTGTGTGTGCGTCCGTGTGTTTGGGAGAGGATGACTGGGTGTGGCTAAAGATAGAATTTCTCTTCATGCTCCGGCAGAGTGAAAAACCTTTGCAACTAATTTTTCTTCTAGAGGGGTTACTAAATCTTCTTGCTTCCAGCCAGGGTACTTTTAAGGATGTCCACGATAGGGGAGAATTGTCAGCTTCAAATAGTGGGGTAACCAGTTATTTTTGAATAATGCGAATATAATGAGTTAACTATTGAAATTTTGTTGAATTACTCTTCAATGCCAATCAAAAATAGGATGATGTTTGCTTAGATTCTTAGAAAAATCTTTGTATGGGTTCCGTTTTGGCTACGTCACAGGTGACAAGCATTCTTTTCTTGTTAGATTACATCTCTTTATGTGCACGTTAAATGATAGAGGATAATGCTGATTGAGGTTTTGAAATTAGCAACTTAATGGAAAGAATCTTTTGATAATTCAATGTTTTATGACCAAAATCTTTAATTAAAGGAATATGTAGGTGACTTCAAAGAAGTCAAGTCAGGTACTGATCTTAAAAGAGAACAAGAGGCATTTTAGGAGCTCAAACTTCGTAAATCGTGACGCTACTTTAAGGTACTAGCTTATTTCAAGGCACGTATCTTTTGTACTTAAATTTAATCTTCTCCTTGCTACAATTGTGAATTCAGAGCTTATTATGCAAAACTGCGGTTCAGCAATACGAGGGAAAATATCATCTAAGAAGCAACAAAAGAAGCAAGTTTAGATTAGTGCGTATTTAGTATTCAGTTTCATTTCAAATGCTCTGCACTAGAAGCTGAACAATTTCTCTGGAGAATTTTGTAGTTGTAAAAACTAGCAAATGAATTAGCGAATGCAAGATTCGGGCAATTTTTGATACCGTGATCTGTTTATGATGACCTTTAAATTTACAGCTTGATAAATAAACTGTTGACAATTTCTCATCTATTGCTCAACTTTCTCCTCGTTGTTCCAGTGTTTACTACAGAACTTTAGGTTTTTGTATGCTAGCATGATATCTGGAAAATCCACTGAAAAAACCAATACTATGCATAAAAGTACTTCGACGTTATCTTGCAATGCTGCTGATATTCAATCTTAGACATTTTATATAAACTGCCAGTGCTTAGGTAAACCAATAGACATTGACACTTAACTTCTCGTCGTTTTGTACAGTTCTTCGTTGAAACCATATATGGAGAACATTGTTATACTATAATACCTGCTAAGATATTTTCAAATGAATATCATCTCAAATAGGATCAAGTATCTCTTAAAATATTATTTGCTTATCGTCGATCTTATATTTCAACCAAAGGCTGTTTAAATTTTTTAAGCTTGTGAAAAACTTTATCAAGGTAAAATTATATTTAGCAAAGCAACGTTTTTGATTGTTAGCTTGATTATGTCAGTTGAAAAGAGAAAAAGTAAAACTACTATTACTCGACACTATAACTTGATTTTTGAAAAACTTTTTAAACCTCTTTGCAATGGGCGCTCCCTTCAGCTGATAATCAACTACAACGAGCACCTTTAACCACGGGCCCCTCCTTACAAGAGACACGAACCTAGATAAAATCTTAATTATACAAAGAACACCCTCCCTGCAACCGATACTCTTACCCTGGGTACCAGAGCTCTAGAAAGTTAAGGTATGATAAGAGATTGATGAAATTGTGAAGAAGATTAAGAAGGGAGAGGGCACCTCGATTCCTGTCCTATTCTCCTTATCAATTCATTTGCCCCGTTCTTCACCGAGGGTAACACCTCACTAGAAAGGACACCTTCTTTCAACAGACAGTAACTTGGTCTAACAGGATTCTGTTACATAGAGGTTGCAATGTGATCTCTACACAAGCAAACTAGGGTTAATTTCCCTGCCCTACATTTACTGGCTCTTTAATTACTATAGGTTCGCCCTACGTACACATTGGGTGTCACCTGTCTGTAAATAATATTCATGTCAATTGATAACATTGCTGATTTTATCAGCTTTGCTATTATTTGTTAATTGCGAACAGGTACAATTTGCAAGCCATTCAATATTTACTCGGTCACCCTTTGCAATTTTAAAAGATTAAGGAAGCAAAGCCTAACAGCAGATTCTTATGAGCCTTTTTACTAATCCTCATATACCCTAGCCAACTATTTTTTCTGTCATTTACTAGAGTGACCCTAAACCTGGGAAATCGCCAGCGATCTGAGCTCAATATTTAGCAATTTGCTAACACAAGTGGCACAATTTTGTTGATGGGACATGCAAGCATCTGCACGAATTTTCGTTGGATTGCAAATTTTTGCATAATATAGACATGCACAGTTAATATTTAGGGGGATTAGTAAGACTCGAGTCAAAAGACAAAGGACACATAGAGAAAAGAGTGTCATGGCAGAGTGGGAGCGAGGATCTAGTTTATACGATGCAGCTATGATATACGATAGATGTGATTAATTGCTGTGAAGCTTCATGATATGTAAATTTTGTCAAGAAGCCTTTACCGCAATGCGCATGTGCATTTGTTGCACTTACTCATTGGTTCGGACAAACGGATAGAATAACAGCCTTTAAACAAAATGAAGTTTAGACTCGTCCCCCCTACAAATGTATCGGATGAATCCCCCTGGGTCACCTAAAACCTAAGGAACAGATTGCCCTGAACCGAATTAATGAACTAAAAGCTATATCAATTGGTTGTATGTGAAATAAGCTTTATATAGCAAAGACAGTAAAGACAGTGAAATTTAGGTAAAGCAGTAAAACTAAGCCTAGAACTTGGTTTCAGAACAGACGAAACTTCACGGTGGCTGAAATTATCTAAACTTTGCCTGATCAATATTGAAACGATTTCTATTAGGCAAATATCTATTAGGCGATTTCTACGGTATAATGTAATTGTGCCCCTAAGAACTTTTGTCAAAAATCTTTTATGTGTCTAAAAAAGCGTGGCCAAGAAATTCTTGTCTTTCGTTATGATTTGTTGCGGTATTTTTTGGATTAATCTGCCCAAAATGTGCTTTGTCCAGGTCACATAGAAAAATCGTTTGGAAAATCTGTTCACGCAGTCGGTAAAGCACAGCAAAAAGTTTTCTAGTTTGCTCACATCATGAAAGATTGCATCATTATTTGCACTGAATCTATTTTTTACTTGATCTTCATGTCAAAGTGGTTTCTCCAGGCTTTAAGGCGGCACGGCACGTTTGTGATCAATTATCTATGAAGTACATTGAACACTCTGGAAGAACATTCTTGCAACTTTTTCTAATTATGCTATTTGCAGCAAAAATATCTCCTAGCAAATTATAAAAGAGGTTTGTTTCTATATACTACAGACCCTCAGTGTCGGGACAGAGTTCTGTCTTTTGAAAAAAGGTGCCCGTGATGGTAGGCCAATTCCACAGAACTAGGATCAAAAGAAAGAAATGATGAGGCTTTGAAATAAACTTTCCTTTCTCAAATCCAGGCAATGTCTGCAATTTTCTACTTAATGTCGCCCCTATTAATTCGAATTCCCCCTTTTCCCCCGAATCAATGTTGGATTTGTAGTTCTATCATTTCCTTTTCAGAATCATGCATTCAACATTGAATTGGGGGGGGGGGGGAAAGTTATTTTTAAAAGGAAAGTGAAAATATAAGCTTTCCTTGAAAAGTCTCAACCATATTTGTCCGGGTTTGTAGCTTGCTGTAAACATTTTAGCATGAATTGCCACTATGCAGTCATTTTCTATTTGCTTTCCCGACAGTGGGTTTTCATGGTAGACAGGTGCTAAATTTATGATTTGTAGGCAGCGCAGTGTGGTCATATACATCATGTTCTAATATTATCTCTTTCTTACGAGAATACCTACATGAATTGCTATTTACAGAAATACGACAACAAAATGAAGCATTTAAACAGCAAGGTTTCTCCACTAGCTTTTTCAATGATTTTAATAATAATTTGAAAAGGGCGCAAGTAAAGCTGAAAAGATTCTGCAATAATCATCTAGCATAATCATTGTTTGAGTTTGCTCGATAGTTGCATAAGCATGATCAGATAAGAGACTAGTACAGCATTAACTATTTATAATCTGTTTTACATAGGAGGACACATTAAACTAAGGAGGACATTTCAAAATTGATTTTGCTTTCTCTTCAAAAGAATGACATCAAACGATACAGCTGAAGTCTCGTGTTTTGAAAGAAAGCAATTTTATTTGATATCATAGGAACTAAAATCCAACTTCATAACACTCCTATGAGAACTGTTTATGCGTAAAATGTTTGAATGCACGAAGAATAGTTTTATTCTGATGAGGCACTGTTAAAACGTCATTTGTAGCCGATTGTTATGAGGTTTTAACAAAATATTTATCGAAAATTAAGACAGTTAACAACTTTCTGCCTGTACAAAAACTGAAAATGGCTTTGAAAAAAACAAAAATCTTGCAATATGACTTGAGTTTTTGTCAAACACTCCTCAGAATATATGACGTCATCATCAGGGTCGAAAAGCTCAAGATAGACCCAGTTGTGGATTGAAATAGGTCAGTCAGAAAAACGCAAGCACATGCTTCAAATCCAATTCAAATATTAACTATCTGGTGATCATACTAATCCTTGAATTAAGAAAAGCAATTCAGAGATGCCTTTTTTGACAAAATAAAGCATAGACCAAATTAAGTAATGTTTCTCACTGACTGACAATCTATGTTTTATCAGAGTAGCATTGCTTTTCTTGTAGTAACTTTAAAGATAGTAAACATTGAGACAGTCGAGATAAGGGTGCTATTGCAGTTGATACGTTTGCTGTTTCGCTAAACTTTCTTTCTTGAGAGAGAAAGCAAAAATCTATCCTCAGTATTAAGAAGCTTATATTGTCCTCTTATTTAAAGCAAATCATAAATCTTCTATGCTTTTATATTGTTTTATCGAAAATTTTCAGATAATTATCACTGAACAATCAGAAAATAGTTAACAACACATTTTGTTATACTATTTTTGTGAATGCTTTCTATCATATATTTTGTATTAGAAAATTTATTGTCTTTGATAAACCTCTCAGCTTATTACATAAATATTGTATTGCATTCCATGCTCTTGTAATTATTTCAATCAAGATATTGATATTAAGTGGCGCAATGGAAAAATGAAATCATCAGCTTCAAATTCATTCACTCCGAAATTGTGTATTTGAGTCGAGTTATAAGCATCTATTTCTCTATCTGTCATACCTTTTGGTTTGCATAGACAATGTCAAGAAAAAAAGTTGCCTTCCATTCTTATAATTACCATAAATTGCAGTTTGGGCTTTTGACTGTTTGATAAAGTATGTGTTTTATACTTAATCAAAATAGATTTAAGTTTTCACAATGATTGTAAATCGACTTTCAAAATTTTAGGTCGAGAAGCTAACTGAAGAAGAAATAAAAGGTAAAGATATTGATTGAGGTTTCTCTTAAGTTCTTGAAAATTCTAGAATTAATAATTTTGAATCAACAGTCAAATTCTTATTATCAAATCCAGGCAAAGAATGATTTTCTATTGAAGTAAATTCTAGTGAAAAGAATTTATGTATAAGAAGATTAACGGTCCATCTATGATGTAATTAGTATGAATATAATTGAAAACTGGGCTGAGCCAAAAAACTTGCTCCTACGTGATTGCTATGTTCAGAGTTGGAATAGAGCTAGCTTCTAGGTCAATACAGGCAAGGGAGAGAAAGGGTTTGCAAAGAGATTATAACTAAACCAACAGTAAAACGGGCCTAAACTTATTAAATGTTTGATGAAATTATGCATGACACCAAAAGTTTTTCATAAAAAACACCAAACTTCTACATCATGATTTTTCATTTACTTAATTAGCATATTAGAACAAGATTATTTATAACGAATTTTTTAGATTTCAAAGAAGCATTTTCCCTGTTTGACAAAGACGGAACTGGTTATATTACAACTAAAGAACTTGGAAATCTAATGAGAACGCTGGGTCAAAACCCTACTGAAGAAGAACTTCAAGACATTATCAATGACGTAGATTTTGATGGTAAGTGAGAAAACTTCTTAACAGATTTGCAGATTTGTTAAACAATAAAGCGGGAAAGAATGAAGAGGTGATATGTTTTAAGAGTTGAAGGGAACGATGGGGGGCGGTGTAATGGCACCCCTTTCGAAAATTTTAATTGCAAAAACGAAGAGTTTACCGCCATGCAGGGCTGTGTCGTCAGTAAGTTTTCGAACTTGTTGGCAAATTAAGGAAGGCTCACCAGCGAACCTGCTGTCGATAATAGTAGCAAACTTGCTAATATTTCTTTTATCCACAAATGGCAGCTAGAGGCGACTGAAAGATTAACCGGGCAGTTCTCAGATCTGGGAGAGGAACTAATTTTGCTATAGCCTTATACAATATAACAATCTAGTCTAGCCTTCATTCATAATCATAAATATAACGAATTACAATAGCTATTTAGTCTTAAAAACAGAGCTATTTGCCCTTGGATTGTCATGGCAGTAACATTTGTATAATTGTCACTTTGAAAGGCCTAAGTGTTCGATAATACATTTGAGCCTTATTTGCATATGAGAAGGTTTTCTTTGCCAAAATATATGGTTAGGGAGTTAATTTGTTACGCCATTGAATGGATCTGGTAAGAAACTATTAGCTTCAAGATTTTGAGTAGAGATATCTTTAAGTTATTGAGTAATGAGTAAAGATTCTGGAAATTGCCAATTTACAATCTTGTATGAACATTGGTAAAGCACTTGAACTTTGATACCACGAAAAGTTTGAAATAATCTCAAGATAAAATTAAATGCTATTCACCTCAGAGTTACTACAATTTCAATTTTTAACATCCGGCCTGTTTTTCCTTTCTAATCAGGTAATGGCATTATAGATTTTCCTGAATTCCTATGTTTGATGGCAATGAAAATGAAAGATTTCAGTGACGAGGATATGTTAAGGGATGCTTTCAGGGTCTTTGACGCAGATGGCAGTGGAACTATTAGTGTTGCAGAGTTTAAAGACGCTGCTCTTGAGATGGGTGAAATTTTCTCGGAGGAAGAAGTCGATGAAATGATAGAAGAGATTGATATTGATGGCGACGGCCAAATCAACTACGAAGGTAGATTTTTCCTATTTTGCTTCATTTGATAGGCAATTTATATAGTAAACACGCGCCTATAAGAACCTAATGGATTAGGACTCTACAGGCTTAAATTATGAAATTAAACACTCATTATATAAGAAGCCATCCAGCCTAAAATCTGAAATAGATTCTTATTGGTAGAGATCATCAAATTACATTAAATCTCTAGTTGCTTAGTTTCTGTCATTGAACCTTAAACTGACAGTACAGACCCTTCAAATACCTATATAAATACAGTATTCAATACTTTATTTCCCGAGCTATTTTGCTGTACTGTTCATTATTTTCCCAACCAAAATTGCTCTACTGTTTGTTCTACATACAAACGAAAAGGCCGCCTTTTTTCTCGACAGAATGACCTCAAAAATAGGAGGAATTGTGCATTTTATGATACAAGCATGATATTTGGTAAAAGTACACAGTTTGACTTGCTGAATAAGATGAGATGCAGACCCCACTTAATAAGGCCCCTAAAAGCTATTTTTAGATTGGAGTACCTGTACCTATTCTTCTTTTTTGTCTTCCACCACATCTTTAAACTATGCTGAAACTTAGTTTTCTAGCTTAATATAGGGAAATACATAGAAACATGATATTGTTTCGACAACAATAAAAATGATGGATATTAATAGATTGTTTGCTCACTTTTTACAGAAAACGTTATGATAAAAGAATCTATATTTATTTCGTTGCTTTAGAAGCAATGTTAATCAGTAAGTATTTTGCAGATTATAGGATGAGATGAAAGGTAGTTCACTGAAAATTTCTAGATTGCTAAACTTGTTCAATAAAATTATTTTAAACATGCTAAACTTTTGATAACAATCGATTTGTAAATTTAGATTTACACTTTAAGGCAAGTATAATTGAATCAGATCCTTTAAGAAAATCTTCAGACCTTTATAAAGGGGATCATTGTTAGTGAAATCGTTAATCACCTCTAATTATTCTATCTTTTCAGAATTTGTACAGATGCTCACTTCGGTATAGAAGATTGTATAAAGCTACTAACACTAAATAGTGACACAAGTGCTGATGAAAAAACCAGATCACGCTTCGAGCAAGTGTGATTGATTGACGTTTTTGTTGATATGCTCTACCTGACAACCAATCAGATTATGGGACGCTGATCGTCTTCATTTTATTTGACTATTTAACCAAATTCCAATTCCACCTTAAACGTAGCCACTTGATTTTCAGTCAGTGCCTTTAATTTGTTTATCCGCTCTGCACCAATACCGTCATTATGTAAACACAACCGCCAAACAGTGAAAAAGACGTATAGAGAAATGCCAGGAGATCCTGGTACGATTTCGGAGTACAAGGTTCCTTTGGTATAGTTACGAGAAAGCCATGGTTGTACAATAGATGATATTTTGTAACACAGTGTACAATTCGCTCAGCCATACTATTCTGGAAATAGTAAATAGATTTACTACACGCGTTTCAATCCTTTAATTATAGTACCACACAGCTTTGTAAAGTATTATACTGCTATACCCTGCTTTTGTAGATAAAGCACTCGCGAGAAACGAATTAGTATCTTCCAGGCCTAATGTAAAGCTGGCATTGCTTACTTTGTTGGGTGTAGTTACTCCCGTTACCCTCCTACCATCTATTACCATATCTTTTACCCTTTGTTTTGTTCGTTTACACTATTCGTTTTTAGACTTTTAATATGCAAGGCGCCAATTAAGAAATCTCTTCTCTTTCGAGTATCTTACGGCTACAACAGGGCAGGAAAAGAATTTTAATAAAAGATCGATTTTGACAAAAAGATATGAAATTTCCAGAAGATATGGATGTGAGATGTTTTTTGTAGGTATTGCCTCAAGTAAATTCTCTGTCAAGCGTAGAACCGCTGCATTTGGCGACAGCAGCTTGAAATCAGAAATAGACCCTTGTCCAAAGGTTGACGCCTCTACAGCCCCGATCGCATCAGCTCTGATTGCTAAACCAAACTTTATTATGCATTTTTAATGCCTTTTGAAGTTCATATGAAAAAGTTTTAGAGAATTCATGATGGTCTATTGACGCACAAGCCTGAATCCATGCGGCAATTGATTCGCTTGCATGCATTTTTAATGTGACGTTATTACAAATGTTCGAAGACACTTGCGTGTAGTTTAACTATACCTCATCAAATAAGGTTAGGATTAGATAATTTAAAGCAATAGTTTTATGTTATGTAATATTCTGCCATAATTTTTCTCAAAAACCCTTTCACAAGACGTCGTAGAAACAAGGAAACTGGCTTAGAAACTGCTTTTCTCTGGTGCCGTTTTATTACGTTTTAATTAGAAAGAGGAGTTGACATTTGTGAAATTTTTCATTATAACAAAAGCATACCGTAATCATATGTGCTATTCAAATAGTCCATTATATAATGATCGCAATGTCACCTGGAAGAGAACAGAAAGCCCTAAAATGCGAAAACTTTGGTAGAATTATTTAGGATATCAATTGCCTCGTTAACAAACTGTTTGACTGTCAAAATTAAAAAGAAGATCCTCAACCTTTGCAGTTTATGTCATCAATACAGTTAGTTCTGGACTCAGTGATAAAATTTAGAATATTTATTCATTCGTATCCTGCGTATACAAGTATCCTGCGAGATAACTTTAAAACTCTTACAATCTAGACACACTGTATTATATGTACGTAAAATAATGAAATGTCTTGCAAATCGAGTATCTTCACTCATTCAGTTTGGGATTTTTATCGTTGTATAAAAACCTTCTGCATCTTGATTTATGAAAAGGTGCTTAAAGGAAAATTTAATTATAACATTTTCAACAAAAATTAACAAAGATTCAAAGCCTTTACGCTTGCTTTTTCCATAGCATAAAAGTGATTTTTTTTGTTTAACTCTAACCAATGTGTTTTACTAAATATACTAAACGGCACTAAGATAGATTTTATCAAATTTGTTTCTGCAAAATTCAAAATTTTTCAGATTCATTATTTTCGAATGACAAAGCGGTGATGAATAGACGTCCGGGATGCCAATACAGAAGTGGGGCAAAAACCGCGAAAAATACAATGGCGGCATATATCATCGAGATGTTTTAATTCCTCTGTAGCGCAAACAAGGTCCATTTTAAATCAACAAAATTCAGATCTTGATTCCTAATAAATTTTTCTCTATTCTAAAGAAGCTTCACAAGCCAAAATAATCGATTAAAGCCGCTAAACAACTGACACTTTTGGAAAACCTATATACATGGCTTTTTTTGAAACATTGTCTCCTCTAAAAACTTAAAAATTTAGTCAAAAAATGGAGAGAGAGACCTTGGAGTCTTTCTTTATTTGTTTTTCTAATTCCTGAACATATTTAATTGAACTAGGTCTGTTATAGACCAAAAAATTCACCTTCAAATATTGGAGATTTCAGTAAATCTATCGACTTGCCTTTTTACATAAAATAGTCTCCGCTAAAAAGTGATTTTCGACAAATAATGCAGAGCCCTTTCTTAATTTTTTGCAGTTTCTTACAACATTTAATTGATTTGGGTAGATTTTAGTGGAAAAATGAATATCTATAGACTTCCAAAAATGGCATGTTCTAAAAAGTCGCGATGTTCTTCAAAAAAATGAGTGCCTTTAGAGTCATTCTACATATCTAGTAGTTTCTGATCATATTCAATCGATTTTGTTTGGTTTTAGATGAAAAACTTTACCTTAAAAAATTGGAAATTTTGGTAAGCCTATAGACTTTCCCTTTTTCAAAAATATGCTTTTCTCTAAAAAGTAGCAATTTTCTTCAAATAAATGAATGCCCTTGGAGTCTTTCTTTATTTTTGAAGATTTCTGATAATGTTCAATCGATATTAGTTGGTTTTAAACGAAAAAATTTACATTCAAAAATAAGCAGTTTTGGTAAGCCTATACACTTGAATTTGGAGTGCCTTTGGGGTCATTCTTCATTCTTTAAAGTAATTTCTGATCATACTCAATCGATTTTGGTTGGTTTTCGACAAAAACGTTGACTTTTTCAAATTCGCAATCATTATCCAGCAAGAAACTTTAAAAAATTTGAATTTTTTTAAAAGTTTTGTTTTACTCTAAACAACCAAGAATGTCTTGATTTACGTTCCGAACACCATTTCAGGTAACTTCAGTGAATTTCAGGCTCATAAAATTTTTAATTTTTCCAAAAAGTTTTATTTACTCGAACTGATCAAGAAAGTCTTAATTTACGTTCCCAATACCATTTCAGGTAATTTCAGTTAATTTTAGGCTCATATTATGAAAAAGAACTGAGTCACTTTTGAAAAAGTTCATGACCCTGAATCTGCAAAGAACTTCAAAAATTTAGAATTTTTGAAAAAGTTTTTTTACTCGAAACAACATAAAATGCTTAGAAAATACCTCTCTTAATTCATTTGAGGACCTTTTTTTGGATCTCCAATGCATATCTGAAAAAAAAATTAAAGAAAATATATAGAATATTTTACAACAAAATTGGAAATAAATTAAAATACTATGAATTTTTAAAAAATTTTTTTTTATTCAAAGCAACCAAGAATCTTAATCTACGTTCCAAACACCATTTCAAGTAATTTCAGTTGATTTTAGGCTCATATTATGAAAAAAGGACTGTGTCATTTTTGAAAAAAATCATGACCCCTGACCTGCAAAAAACTTCAAAAATCGTGAATTTTGTCAAAAAATATTTTATTCGAAGCAACCAAGAAAGTTTAAATTTACGCTCCAAACACCTTTCCAGGTAATTTCAGTTAATTTTAGGCTCATATTATGATAAAAGGACTGAGTCATTTTTGAAAAAAATCATGACTCCGGACCTGCAAAAAACTGAAAAAATCTTGAATTTTTTAAAAAACTTATTTTACTCAAAACAATAAAGAAAGTCTTAATTTACGTTCCGAACACAATTTCATGTAATTTCAGTTAATTTTAGGCTTGTTTTATGGAAAAAAGGACTTAGTCATTTTTGAAAAAATTCATGACCACGGACCTGCAAAAAACTTTTAAAAAATTTTTTAATCAAAACAATCATAGCCAATAGAAAAGGAATGGTTAGGAAGGCAAACGGTGGAACAAAGGATTTTGCAAAATAAGGTTGAACTAATGGTCACATGACGACGAACTGGTAAGGTTTTCTATCGCAATGGCGACAAACAGTGAAGTGAGTGAGATCGAAGCGCTTCTCGATGACGAATTTACATTTTCAGATTCACTTATTTCAACTATTGATTTTGTTTTTGAAGATGAAAGTCTTCCTACCACATTCATTTTGGACGATGATGTTATTTAACTGATTGGTGCGCAAGAATTTCCTTGCAACTTGTGTCAACGAATCTGCCGATCAAAAAGTGGCCTAGAAGTTCACATTGAGAGAAATCATTATTCTTTGCCAAAAGAGCCATTTCTCAAGGCTGAAGACTTTGTTGTTATTGCTAGAGAAATGAAGGAGAATGCATTAAAGGAAAATATGTACAGTGCAGAATTAATTGAAAGACTGCCAAGTGAAGTTCCCCAACGGCTTCTTTCGTCTATAGACAATTTGTTATCACATTGCAAGAACGACCATGATAGCTTCTATACAAAATATTCAACAATTTTTGCGAAAACGCTCGAATTTTTTCCTGATAGAAGTGTGAAAGAAGCAAATAAATTTCTTTTAAAGTTTGCGACAGCCATGCTGTATCACGTAAAAAAGGGAATGCTCGGTGATGTGGAGAATTTGTGTAGCAAGGGGCTAAGACAGGAAGAACGCGTTCCGTTGGCCTATGTTGCCTGTTCAGTTCTAAGCCAAATTCATGAAAAGGTTGTTTTCACAAGAGAAAAAGCCCGTGGCAATTGCCAAAACTTTATCGGTTAAAACTTCCCAAAATGCCTTCATTGCAAGCTTGGACAGGGGCGGTTTGTGAGCACCTTCAACAAAGCTGATGGGAATCATTGAAATAGTGGAGAATACATTCAGAAGGCTGACCAAATCCACACCAAGGTCCATCCCTATTGATGATATCATAAAATCTTGCCTTTGCCATCCATCTGTCGTCTCAATTTGGAATTCTATCATGTTGAACCATGATGAGAATCTAATAAGCACTGAATGAACTGATCTTTGTTTACAAATGATTATCAAATTGTTTGTAAGAATTCGATGTTTTTCCCACACCAAAGATATTTGGAAAAGACATCTAGCTCAACAACCCCTTGAGAAAAAACAAAAGGCACTGAGAAAAACACTGAAGAAAAAGGCAGAGGAAAGCCAACAGAAATAATTTTGTTTTAATATTAACTGACTGATATGTAACTTGTTGTATCAAAGGAACTTAGAAAAACATAAAACATCTCTACAAGAAACTTGGATATTTTGTCTATATTACTTGTTTTTATAAGCCTTTTTATAAGCTCTACCTTATTGTAATTTTGTCCATACCACAAACCTTGAGGGCCTTAATCTGAATAATTTTGGATGCCTGAATTAGATTAACCCCAAGATATCATTCCAGGGGGGGGGATAAAATCAAATAATAAGTAAGTTGCCATACAAACACCTTTTTAAAGCTTACCTTTGTAAAGCTAGAAAAACTTTAAGCTATTTCAATTTTCAATTTAATATGCGATTTATTATAGACTACTTGTATCCTAAGACTTATTAATAGAAATCGATAAACAAATTAACAGTTACTTTTTAATTTATTTTGTTGGAAGTGGTTCATCACTCACTTTTGACCATTTCAGCGAATGTTTACCTCTAACATTGCCCTTTGGTGCAATTGTTCGTTACATGTTAATAATTTGGTCATTGTAACCACACTGGCCATCGGGTTATCACATCTACGCCCATGGGACTTTTGGTAGCCAAAATATTCTTCCAGCACATCTTGCATCAATCTCTCTATCAAAACATACTTGACACCGTTAACTAAAAGAAACCCGATAAGCTCAATTGTCGAGTTAATTGTATTTTTGTACCCCTCAAATGTTTGTTTGGACATTTTGCTTTTATCTTCCTTGGAGATCTCATCAGTATCCTCTATTGTTTGAAACCATTTCCCAAAGTATTGCAAAAAGCAATCCTTCATCCATGCAAGGCATGGGTCATCCACCGACTTAAAGGGCTCCAAATTGCTATTTCTCTTTCTTGTGCACTCTGAGGTGGATCTCACATTGCACATGTCAAAGAAATCATTGACTAGAGAGCAAAGCTTTGCTGTTTCATCTGCCTCCCCATTTGGGAAGTAATGGATCAAGCGCAAGTGACATTGTCCTACTAAGGACTTAAACAGCATATAATACTCTCATTTTACCAAATGTAGAAATATCTATATGTTCTGGTCCAATTTTGACAAGTCTATGAAATTGGATCTTGATCCATTAGATGTTGATTGTAAAAAAATTGGATCTTGGTTTAAAATGGTAATGTTTCGATTTTTGAAAAATTTCATGACCCCGGACCTGTAAAAAAGTTCAAAAAATCTGAAATTTTTCAAAAATATTTTTTTACTTGAAACAAGCAAGAAAGTCTTGAAATACGTTCCGAGCAACAATTTGGATAGTTTCGGTGAATTTTAGACTTTTACCTTGAAGATGGGAACTTAGCCATTTTTGAAAAATATCATGACCCCAGACCTGCAAAGAAGGTCAAAAAATCTGAGATTTTTCAAAAAACTTTTTTTACTCGAAAAAACCAAGAAAATGTTAAAATAGGTTCCGAACATCATTTCGGGTAGTTTCAGAGAATTTTAGACTCTTTTCTTGAAGATAAGAACTAAGCCATTTTTGAAAAATTTCATGACCCCGGACCTGCAAAAAAGTTCAAAAAATCTGAAATTTTTGAAAAATTCTTTTTTACTCGAAAAAACCAAGAAGGTGTTAAAATACGTTCCGAACATCATTTTGGGTAGTTTCAGAGAATTTTAGACACTTACCTTTAAGATAAGAACTTGGCCATTTTTTAAAAATGTCATGACCCCGGACCTGCAAAAAGGTTCAGAAAATCTGAAACTTTTCAAAAATATTTTTTTACTCGAAACAAGCAAGAAAGTTTTAAAATACGTTCCGAACAACACTTTGGGTAGTGTCGGTTA